>JAQFZN010000235.1:0-38899 GCA_034687075.1 Geophilus carpophagus
TTTTCTGTGATATTGTAAGAAATTTTTAAATTTTTTTCTTGTAATTATAACATGTTGTTTAAAACAGTATTTTCAAGTTGTAAATAAAATATGAGTTGATTGTTGTCATTTGTTTGTTTTAAATCTTGAAAAAATAAGGTGGACCTATATTTATGCAACGCACCTTATTAGCTTCAGTGGCATTTCTTCACGGATGCACGTCAATAATTGGTTTAATATGAAAGATTGTGGTGCTGATATCATTAATAATAATTGTTGACATTTTATTTTCTCAAAATTCTGAGTCATTTTTGAAAAAAATCATTATGTAATAAAAACGTTTTCTTTGTTAAATTAATTTAAAGTTAAATTTAATAATGAAGTATTGTGAATTAACTTAATTAAATTTTTAAATATTTTAAGGTAATTGTGCTCAATAGATGTCGCCACAATTTAATTTACAAGAATATTTAATATTTTCTTTTAAAATAGGTGTTGTAATTCTAACTGCGGTCGCTAATCATTTTCGAGTTCAAGAGTTGAATAAAGTCGAAGAATTTGTTATGGCTTACGGAGGCTTAAGAGGAGCAGTGGCATTCGCATTGGTTCTAACTATTACTGAGACTGCAACACACAGGCATATGTTCATAACAACCACAATAGCAGTGGTTTATTTTACAGTATTTGTACAGGTAATCTTTTTAACAAATAAACAACAATAATAAAAATAAAATTTAAATATTGTGTAAGATAAAAAACTTAAAAAATTCCACTCATTAAATTTATTTTTTATATTTAAATTGTAATTTTATGACCCATTTAAGTTATTAAATTAATTAAGTGATAATATGTTATTATAAGTGAATAATGAAGCAATAACTTTTGTATAAAATATTTAATTCACAATCTTATATCTTATTTTTAAAATAAATTTTGTGTCTAAAGATTTAAAATTGATTTGTTGATATATATTTTATTTTAGGGAATCACTATCAAACCATTGGTAGATATTTTAGGAGTGAAGAAGAGTGAAAAGCGCAAAGTAACGATGAATGAACGCATTCATGAACGAGTAAGCTGACGAACACATTTAGCACATTAATTGCACCACAAACATTTCCCTATGCAATTAAATTTGTTAAGATATAAAGCACGTTTCACGTTAACTGTTTTCGGAATGTTTAATGACAACTTTGAAGTTGACAGTACAATCGGAAACCTCAATGTTGTCCCTGGATCTGTGGGAAAAGTTAATTGATTTAAAATCTTATTTATCTATTTGCAATGAATGATAAAAGTTAAAATGTTGTTTACCAATTGTATTTAGATAGATTTTATTCATTTAGTTGCACTTTTATTACCATTAAGTGCATAAATTAATTGGCTATATAAGTTTTTTATGCCCATCGTTTGATGCAAGTGCTTTTAAGTATTCATGGTCTCGTACTTCCGGTGTCTTCATTCTAATCCTGTTGATTTTATGTGTTTCAGTTTATGGATCACTTGATGGCTGGAATAGAAGACATAGTCGGTCACCATGGGAACCATCATCTACGTGATAAGTAAGTTAGCTGTAGGCTTGATCGTATTTTAATAAAGTTGATCTTGAAATATTTGAATAACTCTATTTAATTTCTTTTTCTTTTTAGATTTAAATATTATGATAACAATTTTATCCGACGCTGGTTCGTTCGGGATCACAAAACTAATGATCCAAAGATTTTGGAAACATTTTCTAAACTGAATATAAAAGACGCCATGAGCATGGTACATTCTAGTAACGGTGCTTTACCACGTATCGCCACTGCAGAATTCTCATTTTCAAACTTATTCAGAAATTATACACAGACAAATCTTTCGCAAAGGTAAGAAAAAAACTTTAAAATTAAATTTTATTCGTTAAGAAAATTGGATGACTATTAACAGTTCTAAATTGAATTGAAACTCCTCGAAATTACATCCTGTTACAAATCGAGTTGAATTGCTTAATGAAAAGTAGATTTTTGGTTTTGGAATATGATACAAGATTTTATTAGTAGATTTATTATTAAATTTTTTTAATTATATAATAATAATTTATAAAATATTTTAACTAGAGTAGTTTTGAATTTTTAGCGTAGATGGCGCTGCATGCACCTTATCGTCTCCATAGTTGTTTACTTTATACGCTAATTTTTTACAACTGCTTTTTTTACTTTGGCATCTATAAATCAATACGTTTTAATTCATTCATTAGCACAGTTTCCATTGAATCGATAGCACCTTTATAGAAATAAAATGTAGATATTAAAGTGATCTAATTATTTCTCATTTATTCTCTCGTCTCTTTTCCTGCCGTATCTTCTGTATAGGGACGACGATAAATCTACTACTAATTTTTTAACTGTGCCTATGGAAATAAGGTAAAAAGATTGCTTGCCTTGATATTTTATTAACTTGATTCTTCTCTTCATATTTAATTATATATTCAGTCTTAATTTAGTTCTCAGTTCCTGTTTTCATCCAAAGTGCAATTTGTTATGGGGTAATCTAAATTTGGAGAAAAATTGATAATTGAGAGGAAGTAACTGTGCTTGTTTCATTTCCTTTTTTTTTCATGGTTTAAAAGATAGAAAAAATGAGATTGAAAATTGTAATAGGGTTTAGAGCAATTTTTCTATCTCTTGCGTGTTGTGATACAGTCTATTAGTTATGATGCAATTTAATTTAAATTTTTTATCCTTATAAAATTTTTTTTTAATTTTATAGAAATTTAAGTGCTTGATTCGATGCAGCAAGCTGATTAAATTTCAATAGTAATTCTGTTGACTTAATGTGGTATATATAATTAAGCTAAATTTTTAAATTTTCAAATGTTGAGTTTTGACGGTTAATTTTACTGCAGAACAAATATCAGCATTTTTTAAAGTCATTTTTATATTGTAAGAAATATCTGTTAAAACAAACTGTATAGGCTGAAAAGGTAAACAATATATTAAATTGAATTGAAAGAATTGAAAGGATTTTGAAAGCAACGGAAAGATTTAAAAAATATATATATTTATTATATTATATTTCGTTTTTTTTTTTATTTTGTGTACAGTCAAGGTACTCTATCTCAAGATACAACTGGAAATACATGGAATCGGGACTTACAGGAGTTGAATTACTCGCCATCCGGCCGTGATCTCAACGAAGCTAATCTGCATCATATTTTGTCAGATGCAATGTTCAAACCTGTTAGAAGGGTAAAGAGTTATTATTAAATACACATGGCTTTATTTGTTTTAAAAATAGATAATTAAGTCGTTAAAAAATTGAAATATGACCAAAAACACGTGTTTAATTAACTGACTTTTTAATTAGATATTCTAATCAACGAGTTGATTAAAGAGGACGAATGAAACAAAAAGTTGTTTTTGTTCTTTAGGCGAATTATATTGCTTTTAAAGTTCAAGTTTAATGTCAAAAAATGCTAATTAATTGAGAAAGAAAAGTAAAAAAATATTTTTTTGTTTGAGGTAATATATTTTGCACCTCATCGTAATACGATACACGTGCAAAAAAAAATAAAAAAAAAAAAAAGTATAATGGAAAAAAATGAGGGTTCAACATCCGAAATGGATGTTGAACCGTATAAATCTTAAAGCGAGATATGTACAATAATGTCGACTCTAATTTTTTTGTTTGTTTGTTGTTTTTTGATGACAGTACCGAAAATATAGTCGATCACAAATTCATGAGCCAGAAATACATCCGCCCTTTCATCACAAGATGCGGATGCAAATTAGACACGTATTATCCGAACAAAATAGACATAAAAAGGCAAAAGAGAGGAAGAAAAATGGCGCTACTGGAAGCGGAGGGAAAGGACCTGTTATTAATGGAGCTACTAGTAAGATTTGATTGATTTATTACTTGAAAATATATGAGTAGTAGACAAGTATGAACATCTTTTGAAATAGTTTGAAGTGCTTTTGTTTAGTTGGGTGGAGTAAAGCAAAGTTTAGAGCACGCGAATTTCGACATGTCGGTATTAACTTTTGTTCGTTGTGCACTAGAGTGAATGGAATAGGAATTTATCGCAGTCAAGTTCTTTTCACGTAAGTTGATAAAAGTGACATGTGCGGCGGCTGCTTTAGGGATATTCGGGGTTAAGCCATTGCTATGACAACCAGGGACGAGAGATTTGTTATTTTATTGAGAGCGAATCTGGGATTGAAATTGAAAAATCTTTTATATATATAGTAAAAGAGAGGGGAGAAAATTTTCATTCAAGTAGAAGATTTAGTGACTCACAAAGGGGAAGGTTTTAAAATAAATTTGAATAAATATAAACATTGATTAAATTGTAGTAAGGCTTGTTACATGAATTGCATACCTGTTTTCTTATTTTGTAATGGAACGAGTGTAAGTTCTAACAATGTCTTGCAGTTAGACATTGTTGGAGCAATGTACTCGTATTTATCGCATGGGTACAGCGTGCACATGTCAGAGGCTCTTCATTTTCCGGGTGAGGGAGATATTTGCTTAAGCTCTTTGAAGTAAAAATAGGCTTCCAGGATCCAATTCTATTTTTTTATTTATAAAAATAATGGAAGTTTATATTTTATTGACATTTTTAAAGTAAATAATAATAATATGCAAAATAAATTATTTATTAAAAATCTACATAAGTAACAAAAAAATTTAAAATTGACTGGGGGAACCAGATCAATCAACACCGCCCAGGGAAAGCAAATTTATAACACACCACTAAACAAGCAATGTTTTTAAGATCCGATTTGCAAAAAAAGCGGATTTTAAATTTGGTCGAATTTATTTGTAAGTTTGTCTTGACTGCATAATATATTTTCCCATTAAAATAAAATTTATAAAGATGTGCATGATAAATAGCGAAAAACGAACATTTAGTCCTAAAATTATGTTGCACAAATTTACTACAGGTTGAACCTTGTTATAACGAACTTTATTATAGCGAATTCCTCGATATTACAAACTAAATTTTTTTTTGGTTGGTTGCCCTATTCAATGCATGTTAAAAAATTTCATTGTACGAATTTCGTTATAATGAACTTTCAATATTACATACAAAATTTTTCATCAGATGTTGAACTTTGTTCATTATAGCAAACACTTCCTATTGTAAACTTTTGTTATAACAAATAAATTTTCGATTTCTAAGCTGTTCGTTATGATGAGGTTTGATATGTACAAAGAAAAGGGGAATATATATTGGCAGGCCAGAATAGATCTTTTGCACGACAAGAAATCACCAACAAATAAATGGAGAATGCATAGCAGAATGAGACATTAAACAACAGTAACCTAACCCTAAAAATAAATTTAATTTTGTTCCCTTAATTAGGTTAGGTTAGGTACTTTAGGTTTGTCCTGGGATGAGCTCTTTTGTCGTGCAATAATCTCTTTTGTCGGGAAATAATTTTTTTCTTGTGCAAAAGTTTCTGTGTCGGTCGATATATTGTCCCTTTAAACACTTTTTTTCGTTTTTAGTTTACTCTTTTATTGTTGGGCCAATAAATCACACCCAAATAAAATGTTGAAAATTGGGAATTTTTATTTATTTCATTATTGCAAATAAATTCATTACAATGAAATTTTATTATTACAAACTAATTTGTTATAATGAAATTTCATGGATAACAAACCCCCGCTATAACAAACAAATTTTTAATTTCCAAGCTGTTCGTTATAATGAGGTTCGACCTTGTTAATCGTTTGGCTGTAATGGTCGTAATGATTAAAAGGTAAATGGAAATTGTTAAAAATAAATGTGGGGAATTTATTTTATTTATAAGAAAAAAAAATATTAAAATAGATTATTTATTAATTTTGATCGAATCTGTCATTTACAGCAATCCCCACATATACTATAACTGCATATCCCGAGGATGAAGATGGCATCATTTTTGCTGCTCAACCTGAGCACGATGATGATGAAGTTTTTTCTTTGGATCCTAGTAGCAGTTCCAGAGGTAAAAAAGTGAAAAATATTTTTTCAATTTAATTTTTTTTATTTTAAAAATAATTTGTAACTCGATTACAATCGAGTTAAATTTTTTTACCTCGAATAACTAAATGTCATTAATTTTACAACATGCTTTTTCGACATCGATTAATAATATGATTACTTTTTCAACTTTAATCAAATTTATGGTCACAGGTGTAGATGAAGATTTTTAAACAGATACGAAGCTGAAAATTGACGCTTAATCCGGTCGAGAAAATAAAAATCTTGTTATTTGATCAATATTTTGATTTGATTGCATTGAAGCAATGCGATTTTAAATTGCAATAAGATTTAAAACTCTGTCTTTTCCTCTTTTTTTTATTTTTACAAAGGAAAAGAAAAAATTGCATTTAGAATATTGCTAGTAAAGCACTAAGGTCAAATGGAAAAATTCGGAGAAAGAAATGGAAGGTTTTCTTTAAATATTGAAAACGCTTTTACGCCTTACCTGGAGTGATAATATATCAGCCATTTTTTTTAAAGCAACCATTTTCAAATCCACGAGCAGATTTTCGTGTAGTTTTGGGAAAATGAAAAAAAAATGATAAGATTAAGACAAATTTATATCATTTTGTCTTCGTTTCTGTAGGTTTTTTCAATCCTCTTTCTGTACCCATGAGATTACGACCTCATCACTTGCCCATCACAGGGACTGGTAGGTCGGATGTTTTTACATTAGACGGTGCTATTTGGATATCTTTTTGCTCGAAAAACAAAACTTGGCAATACCCTTCTCTTATTTCTAACTAATTAGAAGTTGTGGATCTATTTAATCTGACTCCTGCATGGAGAAACGCTTTCTAGGCTTAATTCAACCGAATGCTATTTCCAACCTAATCCAATTAATTAGGGATTTAATAGATGGAAATAGATTTTTCCTTAATTTTTTTTCCCGGTTTTGAAACAAAATGGATAATTTATTTGTTTTCTACTTTACTCGGTATCTTTAAACGGTATTTAATATTTAATGGTTTCAGTTTCTAACTTGGTTGTGAATTTTAAACATTGGATAATTGGATCACTAATGGGCCCCCCGTCTAAAAATATTATCACATTGAGAATTTATTTATTGTTTTCAGGTTTTGTACCACATCCTATTTCTTTCGCTGTTTTTCCTGATCTCAGTTACACCAGATTTTCCGAGTCTGGTATGAGTATGATAACATTTTTTAAATTTTTTTTTAAATATATATTATCAGAAAAATCAATTTTTATATTTGATTTTTAATATTTTTTTACTTATTTAATTAAAATTATTAATTTTTGTTATGGTGATGGATAATGGGAGTTTTGTTTCACACTAATTAAAAATTAAAGGAAAATAATGGTGTGGCATGGGTCAGTAACTAAAAACCATTCGTGGAATTTAATTAGCATGAATTTTTTTCAGGTAAACTGTGAGCAAAATGATTTTTCCAGTTTATTGAATTTTTGAGGGTTATCATGAGCTTTAAAAATATATAAGATGGAAATGAAAACAATCATATTTTACTTCATCATCATCAACTCATTTGCAATTACAGCTGACATTTTGTTTTAATGGTGCGCAAATTGGAAGAGGAAGTTGATATTGGATCTGATTAACATTAATAGTTGGACGTGAAGAATTTAAAATTTAAAAAAAAATAAACTCAACAGCAGATTTATTGATATTACATGAATGCATGATGTGCAAGCATACTGGCATTTAATTAGAAAATATTTATTATGCAAAGTTGAGAGTTGTTTATATTACAGATGATGTTTCTGAATAACTAGAATTTTTTCACTTTAAAACAAGAGGTGAATGTTCCAGGTACAATTTACAATTACATTTTCAATTAGTCGACCCTCATTATTTACTCACAGCTGCTGTGCGAGGAAACAATTGAAATAAATGTTCACAATAAAACTGAGTACTTGTAGGTATATCTGGCACGTGCATCAAACCACTTTCATGGTTTATGTTTTGCCCAAAAATAACAGCAAAAGGTTTTATTTTTGGACGTGCTAATTGGGAACGTTTAAACAGTTTTTTTTTTATTTTATTTTTTGAATATTACGAACGCATTTTTTATTTATACCTTAATAAAAGCTAAATGTTAGACGTAGATACGAAAAAGCATCATGTAAGTACTCCAGCATTTTTTTAATAACATGCTGTGATTTGATGCCAAGAATTTTTAAAATTTTTTTTTTTTTTTTTACGAAAGTTGATGTAAAAAAGTTTTAAATGCAAAAAAATTTTTGTAATATCTTTTTCTTTTTTCGTTTTATTTTTTAAATGTAATTCTGCAGACAGAAGACAGGCTCCACGATCAAGGCCTCCTTCGCCTCCCCCGCCTCAAACACTCACTGAAGCGCAGTTGCCATGGAAACGTGATGGGGATGACGCTACTGATGAAGGAGAACCTGTACGACAGCAAGAATTTCCTTCATGGATTGACAACAAGGAATATACGGCGTATATGTCGCCTACATCAACATTTATGGATTTTGAAGGTTTACCCTCTAGAACTCCTCTATTTGACACTTTTGAGCGGCTTGATGAAGGAAATGAGGATGAAGAGCCAGAGGATACTGTCATTGATGTAGACGATCATATCGAATTTAATAAAGAAACTAAAAGCACTAAGGACACAAAGTTATAGTTCTAAAGTTTAGGAAAAGTTGAAAATAATCAACAATAAATCAGTATTTTTGTAGTTTTTTTAAATTTTTTTTTATTAATAATTTTAAAGAATAATTTTGTGCACTTATAAATAATTCATGAATTTTTAGACATTTTATTAGCTGATCATGTTAATTTTAATGTGAATATTGTAGATATTCTATCCAAATAGAGTAAATGAATCTCACCAAGTAAATTTGATTTCAATTACTTAATTGTATTATGATGAATTTGTAAAATATTTGTTTTAAAATTATTAATTATTTAATACCGTATACAAATATTAAAGGAATAATAAATAACACTCCATTTATTGCAATGCAAATTAATCAAATCAAATCATAGTTCGATATTCTATAGAAAAAGAAGAGATAATCAGTATTTATGTGAAACTTTAATGGTTTCCATTCATGTTTCTGTACTTAAAAATCAATAGACAAGTTCAAAATTTGGAGTGTTTATAATAGACTTAATAAGTAATCTTGAAAACAAATAGGTAAACAAAGAGACAAAACCTTAAGTTTAAATTAAAGCTTAGTATTTTAATTATTTTAGTCACGTTGCGTCAGCTATTTTATTTTTAATGGTGTCGTACCATCAAAGTCAGATTACATTGAGTATTAAAGAGATTTAAATTTGGCCTGAAAGGAAACTTAACCTTGGAAATAATGAATTGTATTTGTTGCTTAGCAACTTTCCATATCAACTTAAAATTTTGCAACTTTATTTTCATGAAGTTGCTATTTTATTTTATTTTTAATAATCTGACTGGAAAAAGTGCAACGTGACTATGACTACGACGGTAGATTTTGGTTTATCCCTCTTTTTGTATGTGACTGATGATGAAAGTTTTATTAATGTTGGAAAGCTCTGTGCACAATCCATTTACGAAATGGAATAAACAAATCCAAAAGCAAAGGAAGTAAATTGTAAATATTTTTGTTGTTAAATTAATTTGAGTAGAATTTCGAGTGGTTTCGGAACTTGACGCAACACGATTCGGTAGTTAAGTGTTAGAAACCGTCTATTTTTGTCTATTACATGTAATCAAACGTTTGATGATGTATAAATATTTAACAACAGATTAAGTTATGTAATTAATTTAACCCATTTTAGGGTTCTTAATGTTAACACAATGTAAAATTATTGTATAATGATCGTCACCGTAAATTACAACTTAATCTCATTCTTTCACGAGCTTATCCTCTGAGTAGCAAATATGTGCATTATGGATTTACCGTAACATTAGAATTAATCTTCATTGTTGATGGTGCCATAATGAGGTGATTAAAAGAATAAATAAAGTGTACGGTATTGAATTTCATTCAACTTTCCGTTCCTTAGCGATTGGACTTAAACGGTGTAATTATCAGACAGAAGCAAAGCAATGATGGACAATTGATGTAAACACGAGATGCAGTCCTAATGGGCAGGTTAAAGAGTATTCACTCGAGTTTCAATTCGATTTCCTACTTGTCCGGTCACATTTCAAAGGCGAGTGGCAATTTTCCAAAGGTTTCTCAGGGATTGAACTTTGGTCGAGGCCACTGAAAACGGCTTCGCAGTGTAAATTGAGAATCTAACGGATTAAATTATACATCTGCTAGTTTCAACATCCCAATAATTTGATCAATTTTTTCTTTTTATTTGATTTTTTTTTATGGTGCAACATATCTGTAAAACAATTTACTTTAATAACTTGTTGAAGCAACTATGTCCTTTTGTAAGAAATGACCTTTTACCTTCAATTTATTTATCCAATTTGAAATGTCACAAAATTTAAGTTTCTTCAATTTCTTTTTTGGTTGAGTAAAATATGTTCATTTTATTTTTATAATAATATTGGAACAGTTGTACACGACTGTGTTACATATAAATAAGTAAATCAATGAAAATTTCAAATCTAATGTGTATATATACATACATGTATATATAATATATAATTAAACTGGTGTAAAAGATAGATATTACTTTATATTTAATAATAAAAAATAGTGAATATTTATAGGACTTAATTTATTCTCATGAAAATTTCATTTAATTATTTTTAAAATAAAATTTTTCATCACATTTCAGATATTTTTGGTTAAATCATCTTTAATCAGATGTCATGACATTATCTTTATCCTAAATGAAGGCATTTGCGGTCTTCTGTATTGATTCAAGATGAACTCGTCTAGAAATTAAGACATGCCTTATAAAATTGTTTACTCGGTCTAGACTGATGTCCTCTCATGAGTTACTTACAGTTTTAAACATAAAAACTGAGTTTTTGCTCTTGAATGCATGCCCATATTGAATTTTGTAAATAGCGATTAAAAAAGCGTGTAATTTCACCGGTCTTTGAAATTGGAATTTTAATTTTAGGCTTGACTTCGTCTTAATTATAAGCTGCAAATTGAAATCAACTGTAAACCTTTGGGTAAATTAAGATGAATAGTAGCATGAATAACGAATAGTTTACACGAAGTTACAAGATTAATGATTAAATGTAATGTTTTCTTAGTACCTTACGTCACTTTCATTGCGAAATCGATAAAAGCATTGTCACAAGAACAGAATGACGCTTCTACTTGAAAAGATTTCGTTTTGTTCAGTTGGCTCAGCATTCACCTCCCAATCCACATGTCATATTTGAGTTGAAAGGTAAAATCAAGCAACTGTAATCCCGGTTGAATTCCCTCACCTTTCCGTTGCTATGGAAACGGAAATCTTGCGTTAATTACTATAATTAAAGGATTTTTATTATATTAGGAATTCTATTTGTTCTCATTGATTGAATAATGAAAATTTATTGTCTTTCTTTTGTAAACAATTTTCAATTAATTAATTAGTAAAACATAAGTGATGATTATTAGGATAAATCTTTAGTTTATTCCAATTTATTTTAACAATCTTTTTTAAATATGAAATACTTAAACACGCATAAAATTGAAAACTACTATTTTATATTACAAAATAAATTGAACTGAAAATAATAAAATCAACAAATACACGAAATTTTGTAGAAATGTCTACAATAAACATATACAATAAATCCTTTTATACAAATTGCTCGTATTATTTCTAACTTTATTCCTCTATCTTTTTCTTTCCATTCACGACTCAAGGTTTGTTATTAATATCGTTCTACACTTGATAATCAAAATGTCATTACTTGCTACTGCTATAAACAATAATTTGAAACACAAACGCAATGATGATGGTCTCTAAACGTCCAAGGTAATGATTTTCCAGCTGTGGCCGTTTTGTTTGTATTCCATCTGTGTCCGTTTATTGTTTGCTGCTGTATATATACACGAATGACAAAGGGGTCTTAATTGTGTTTACTCATATTATAACACCATAAACGGACATATGTTTCTGACCCTTTAAACAAAAAGATAACAATTTAATGGTTAGTTCCACTGATTATACATTTTTATATTTTTATTTTAATACAAAGTTTTATCAAGTATAATTTTTTATGGTTTTCATTCTAAATGTCATGACAAATAATGTAAGAAACATTTTTTTAAAAGCACAGTTTTGATCTTTTTCTGTGCAAAATTTGACAACTGACTGACAGGGCGTTTGGTGGAAAATCTACATTCATAACTAGTCTGTAAAAGAACAAATTTGATATATTGTTTTGTAAGGGGGAACAAGTTTTCAAAACCGAATTTTTTTTTTTGTACAGAAAAGTTTAAAATGTCAAACGTACATTACACCGGAACAACGTTGCCGGTGTATTGTAATTAAGATTTTCATCATCACTCAAAATCGATTTGACATCTCTTAGGCAACTCGTTTATTCACTGTTTTGTATCCTGTTTCAAAAAGTGTATACAAGTGCATATTTAAAAATACATAGAAAATTAATTAATCATTTAACTGAAACAGCAGCTTTTATAACGCTGACGCATATTCAAAAACATTTTGAATTTTTTTGCTGTAATGAGTATGAGTACTTAAAACCACAGCGAACGTTGATGAAAAAAACATTTTCTCAATTAATATGTCATGAAATATAATATGTTATTAAAAAACTAAAATGTAAGAAAAAAAAACAGAACTAGGGGACGCTTTTACGACAACATATTCAAATTTCAAGACTTTTTTTTAGCTATGAAAGTGCAATAAATTATGATATAAACATTAATTTTTTATTATAAGGTAATTACAAAACTCTTTAAAGAAAAAGTTTTTTACTCTTTACGCCACAAAACGAAAATTATTGATGTGAAAATAATTTCGTAATATGGTACTTATGAATGAAACCTTTTACCATTATTGCACAGTAAGTTAAAAAGCCTTTATTGACTCAAAATGGAAAAAATTATTATGTCATACCTACATTTTTTCTTTATAGGCAACTATAAATTACTCTCACAAGTTAGTAAATATATTTATAGATAGAATACATCTAAAAATAGTTTTGATAATATTTTGTAATTTTTAGTATTTTGTGTAATTTTTTATACTATGTCAGAGGATAGTGTTATAATCTTAGGACAAATCTTTTTCTTAAAAATGGAAAGTTGATTACAAATATGTTCATAATAACAAATACTCTTCAACAGTATTCAAAAAGTTTCACAAACATTTGCTGGTATTATATTTTTTAAATATATAAATGGTATATTAGAAAATGCTCAAAATAATTGATGAGCTTAATTATATTAGGACCATTTTTTTTTTTACAAAATAAAATAAAAGAATTTAGTTGAAAGCTCTTTTTCTGACAATTTTTGAGCTCTGAATGTGACTAGAATATGAAATGAGTTTATCCAAAACTTACAAATTACAACTCTCTGTTGGACGAAGTTCGATAATATCACGATTTAATCACAACATCAAAGCTCATGAAGATTTTCACACGACTTTGATTTGCTGTCTCTTTTACATAATTTTTGAATTAGTCCTTTGGCCCTGAGACTGACAGATCTGGAAGTTCCTCTATATTTGGCTTTCCTTTCCTTTTTCTTCGTGTTGTTTGCATCTTCTGCGGTAGCTCGTTTTAACTTAAGTCTGATTTGGCTCAAAATCCCAACTAGAAGTTCGTCCACATTGTGATTGATGCCACTGGATGTTTCAATAAATTTGGAATCGTGCGCAGTCGCTAAACTCTTGCCATCTATGTCAATAAAAGTTCAATAGTACATCAATAATTGAAAGTTTGTGTAATTGAATTTTTTTCTTTATTTGCAATCAGTTAGTACTGCATTAGAAAATTTCAAATTCGTTTTCAAATTTATCAACAATTGTTATTGAACGGAAACTCAATACTATTTCATTATTACTCGCCTTGTCATTTTAATTCCTAAATTATGGCTGCTTGTGCATGACAACTGACATGTTATAATTTATTTTAATCAATCTGTTAAAAAATTGAAACGGGGCTTGTTATAAGCTATTATGATGCTGTGGCTGCCATCTAGTGATGTAGTTAAAGCACAGAGAAATACGTAATGAGTTCGAATAGTTTCACTAACTATCAGTTGACCATTTGATTCCATGTAATAAAATGTCAAACTGCAACCAATAGCCCTAAAAGTACGTGATAATAAACTATTTCCAGGCAAAAATATTGAATTTGTTCTATAATTTGAGTGTTATTCAAATAAAATACTAATGCAAAATTTAAATTTCGATTTTATTTGCTGCGTATTTATTGTAACTTTAATCCTTTCTGAAAAGAGTTTTTACGTGGCTTTTAGACACTTTGTTCGCCCTAATATTCTTGTCTGTCTGAGTATCTGATGAAACATTTAAGAGCAGCTTATAGCAATAGTACTGCTTTGGGAATAGTGTATTACTATATTTAATTTTCTATACTAAATTTAAAGTTTTTATGGAATATGCATAGGCGCCCAGAGAAAGGGGGGGAGGGGCAAGGTGGGTCACTCGACCCCTTCTGGCTTTAAAAAAATTGAAACTATATAATTTTTTAAATAATGTTTATTTTAATGTGATTTATGTTTTTATGAGTTTGAATTTGATCAGAAGGAAACTGAATAAATAAATAAATTTCTTTTATAAAGAATTTTTTTTTAGTTAGTATTAGGAAATTTTTACTTTGCCCTCGCCTGTTAAATATCCTGCGGGCGCCTATGGGAATATGTGACAGCTGAAATGAGCTGTATTTCATTTAATTGACATTGTACAGGTAAAAAAATTTCATATATTTTCGTGCCAACTTCTAGAATTCTTTTATAAAAACACCTTAATTTACTTTAATTATTATAGAATGGAATTTCATTTGAAACGAGACACTAGTATATTATTTCCATATTCGCAAATAATTTACATAAAGCTGAAAGAACGTGCCATTTGAAAATTAATGAGAATCTTAATTATAATTAAGCAATGTCTTTACAGGTTTGCTTCTATTAATACTGTCATTTAAATATTATTAACTTTTATTTTAAAGTTTTAAAATGTCACAAAATTATAAAAGGTTTAAGTAGAGTAATTTTTAAACTTTTTGTAAAAATAAACTTAATCAATCAACAAATATCATGCTTTATTTTTCTAATTTCATTCTGATGAATAGATGACATTTCTGTGCACGCAGCTAAATCATACTCGGTTGCTAAGAAATTTCCTTAGTAACTCATTCGTAATTTCTCAATCTCACCATAGTAACGTAATTCTAAGCAGAACCAATATAAAAAGAAAGCCTTTATCTGCAAATAAATCTTAGATTAAGATGGTTCTATTCTATTATACTAAAATCCAAATTTAGTGTTTCATTACAATAATTTCAAAATATTTTAAATAGCGCTTTAGACAAGTATTTAATTCAAATTTTTGTCTTTATTTTAAACTTATAGAATTTTAAGGAAACTTTTCATCAATGATTAATATATGAAAGATTAGTGAAAAAATCTAGTTTGTTTTACCTAACGGATGACGGGAAGAAAACATTCTGATACAAGACGGAAATTAGGAAATGTCTGTTATTGACATATTATTTTACCATACTCACCATCTAAGGATATGATTCTGGCTCTGACTAGATCAGTCTTGTTTCCTACTAAAATTACTGCTTTGTTTCTCATATAATCTCCTTTCCATAGGTATCCTAAAATATCTTCAGCGACATGGAAACTCGATTTGTCCGTTATAGAGTAAACAACAACGTAGGCGTGGGGTTCGTAGGTCGTAATGCAGTTTTCAACCTAAAGGTAGAGCAATTTTGTGTTATTATTGATTAATTACCTTGATCTCAAATTTAAAGCAAATATGTAATTAAATAAGCTGACCATGCAAATACGTTTGTTATTTAATATTTAAGACAGCTTGCATTCTAACACAGTATCGATTCTAGGTTTGTAAACATTGAAGAAAATTTGATATGGCAGCTTTAGTTTTGAACAAGTCGAGATTGTTTGACCACTAAGTGGAAAATTCAACGAGGCAATATGTAGTACACTTTATCTCTGACTTGTGTCGGTTGAATTGATCGAAGAAAATGATATTTCGAAGTTAGTTTTGTTACTTTTCATTTTTCTTTTGGTTACTTCAACTTACACCTTTACCGCAAGGTTGACATTCCCTTTTCCCATAACAGTTTACATTGCAAGATGCCATTGGCAAGTTGTGGTGTGTAGTTTCTAAAGCTTTGATTAAAGTTATAATTGAAATTTTAAAAGGCACTGAAACTTCTAACTCTGCCATAATATAGCAATATATAATGCTGTAATTCTAAAAACCAATTTACATACTTTTAACTGTTGATGATTGCTTACTTAATGTACAGTATTTATATTCATTATTCATCAAAGTACACTTAGAGACAAACACTAATGTTTGTCAATGCTCAGCTGAAAAGCCCATAGGATTACACACCCAATTTTAAACACCCAGAGGAAAGTTTTAAAGTAGCATTTCATGTTTGCAGCAAAACCTAATGTCCACTATTACGTGTGAATAACTGATTGGTTCTTACCGACATTTCATGGCTAGGATGGTCAATAAATAACATTTCAGACTCTTCGCCTTCTAGAAGTACCGAGACGGACTTTTCCCCAAATTCGTCATCTGAAAAGGTAGAAGCTACTTGACATTAATGTGCTGAAAAATAATCATGGTAATAAAAAAGTAATAAATTGTAAGATTTATATTAAGTTTTTGTCACCTTCTAAAAATAGAAAACATATTTTCGTTTTATAATGGTTGAAAAATGTATAAAATATTGATGTATTGGAATATTGGGAGGAAAATAAGATGAATAACTTTAAAAACGCAATCAATAAGAATTCTCCAAATAAAGTGTTATTGATTAAAGTTATCAAATTGAAAATAATATAAATATTTATACAGGTGTAAACTTGATAAAGTACGATTTAATATTGAAATTTAATTAGTAAAAGTAGCTCTAAGTTATTGTAGAGTGCTTAGTTAGACTTTTAACGTTTCAATTTTTTTCTTTTCCTTATTATTCATTCATGTGAATGCTTAGACATCACCGCAGATAAAAGTTGAAATGAAATACTTTCTACAACTCATAATGTAGAGTGAGTTCTCTCACAGCTCTGCATACAGTGCGATACTCATGGTAATGCATGGCAAAAGAGCTCTCATTTTTTAGATCTTAGAATTTGATCTGCTAGCGATAAGGAGAGCAATTTTAAAAAGTGGAATTGTATAAATAGAATAAGTGATATGCGTGCAAACAACCAAGAATTTAATGTATTAGTCTTTAAATTATTTATTTATAGTGTTGAGTTGAAAAATATTGCAGAGAAATTGAGCAAACAATTTATTTCTAAACATATATTTCTGTCATTAAAAAACAAATTACATGGTTTAACTACTGTCTTTAACTTAGTTTAATATGAATTCTAATTACTGAAATTTTCCTTGTCACCAAGAAAGCTTTTAATATGCTAAGTAAAGTTCGTGCCGTAAAAGCAATATTTTAAAACTTAAAAAAAAATTGTTTAGAGATGATAAGCATATGTAATATCAAAGCAGTATAAAAAAAATAAAGTTTGTAATTCAAATAAAAAATTGAAAGATAAATATAAAAATATTTCTCGTTTCATTCATTGTCTTTTGATATCTGTATGGAAGATCAATGTTCTGCAGCAGAGGGGCAGCACAACAGAAAACCATTTCTCAAATTCGGATAATGAAAGAAACCAGTAATAAGAAGTAGATAATTTTCTTCTTATCTATTTATTTCTTTTCTATATCTAAACAACTCACGCGCTTAGTGCTTGTGTTTTGTTATAATAAATACTTTTTTCATCTTTTTGAAAGCTCGTTTTTGAAAGATTAAGAACAAGTTTTCTACTGATTGATGTGCAACTCTCCATCACTCGTGGGTATCAATCAAGGTGTTAAATGGAATTTGGAGTGGGCTAATCAATGTTTAGTGTCGTTAAGAGACCAATGATCGATGACAGGTTTAATCTCTGCCACGACATTTCACCTTTTTTAAGACATAATTAGACGGATTTTCACTGCAAGTTTTTTTTCTTTTCATCTTTTTTGAACGATAAAAATCTTAAGCACTTATGCTCATAATGTTTCTAAAGAAAAACAAGTTAAACCTTCTTATGTTTGGATTAAACTCACGTAAATCTTGTCTGAAAAGAATGAAAACAAATCAGACTTATACGAAACCAATATAAAGATCTCTTTAAGTACGTTTGGTGAAAATAAAACTATACAAGAGGTTTATTCTGAATCCTGTTGCATAATTCAAAACTTCACAGTATGTAGTCAATACAAAAAGAAATAAATGCTGCGAATTTAAATCGACTTTGCCCTTTGTGACGTTCTACCAAAATCATTGAAAAGTTCCTTTCTGCAAGCTACTGTTCAAACAGGAACTTCTTTTTTTCTTTCCATTTATAGTTTTATCGGCTTATTAATTTTGCCTTGACCATTTAATAGAAGCCAATTGAATAATAAATTAAAGCCTCAATTGATTAATTTTATTTTAAATTTTTATAGGCAATTAAAAACAATTTGAATTTTTCCAAGCTTATTATGCAGTATATTCTCTTTAAAAAGGAATGTTACAGTATTTAATTGTTTTCAAAAGTGTCATCTAACAACAATAATAGTAACAACGTTTGTGAGATAAAGTAGATGTAATTACTGTAAAGTTGATGTTTATATTCATTTCATATTGTCACATTTGTTAGTAAATTGGGCCAATTTATCATTTATAAAACTCACAAACTCAATGAATTCTTGACATTTAATAATTGACCCTTCATTCGGATTGAAGCAACTTTAAATTTCGCATTTGATTTTTATTTAATGCTTTACTATACATTAATTTGTACTGTAGTTTATTCCGATAAAGAGAATCAAAAGAAAAGGAGAGTAAAAGAGGCTCTGAAATGAGACAATGGGATTTTGTGCGGCACATTTGATACGATTTGAGATGAAAAATTAGATTAGTTTCAAACTGTTACTTTGCCTATTTGGAAAAAATTGCTCCCCAGGTGATGTAAAAATAGATCAATTATAGGACAAAAGCAGTCAAGCAACTCTTTTCCTACACATAATGATAAGTTTTGCTTTAATAACAACACTCTGCAGCTTAGATAAACAAATAACTACTGTTTTTTCTAGCCTGCTTTAGTATTCAAGATAAATTATATTATTTTACCATAAACGGGTTGCAATATTACGAAAGAAAAGCGCATCCTGCAATAGTTTACGTTTTAGTGTTAATGAAAGCAACCATGACCTGATCTGGTCGTAAACAAACACGTAGCAACAAGTTTTACTGATAAAATTTATCAGTAATGTTTTTTAATCTTCTCTTTCCATTTTTTATTAAATATTTACGTGTATTGATCTAAAATTTTTCTGTTTATGACTTTAAATACTAGTGCTAATATTAATATTACCCGCTTTAAGTGGTCATTGATTAGTTCCTCTCATTCGTGTAGCATTAAATGTAAACAGAGGAAATGGAGCACACATTACGGGAAAATGTTGTAACGGATAAAAATACATGCAAACAAAATCGCTAAGAAATAATGATTAAAACATCTAAGAATTTTCAAACAATATTCAAAAGAAAATTTTTATATTTCTAGATCTAGTTTCAAGTTTTGCCAAAAACAAGTGTGAACTTTAGAATTAGTTTGTTTCTACACGTCTGAAGTGTTTCCACATATCTTAAAAACTCTTCCTGTTGTAGCTTGGCAACCAATGACGTCAGTAGAAACGTAAAATACACTTTAAGCCTGAGGTCACGCTGATGAAAAAACCTTGACCAACACAACACTTCAAGTGCTGATGTCCAGATTTAAAAATAGGAGCTTTTCGGCTGAGAGTGTGAACTGTAATATAAATGAGCTAACAGGTTCTGTATTCTATTTTTAACTCTTTATCTAACTTTAGGTGGTCCATTTTTTCAGTTACCAGTCGATAAAATAGACACAAGGTTAGTGCATGCAACTTGAAATAATCCATATTCAACATTATCTTGATTTCAATGACCTTTCTGCACGAACTAGACTTATAATCATTATTATGCAACATTTCTCTTCCCTTTTGTAATATTAAATGATATTGAATCAAAATTTCACATTTTATCAAGTTTTTTATAACAAATTTTGTTTGGTTTTGAATTTGTTACTAAAATAGGAACTCTTAATTCTTTTTAGGAGAAGTATTAATAGCCTATAAATTGAACAAGCATAAACAAGGACATTAAATTTCAGATATGCTTCTAGGGTTGAGAAAAATGGATTCATGAACTGTTAATTATTTATTTTTTCTTCTCATCATTTCCTTCACTTTTCCTGAGGATAAATGAAAAGAAAAGGGATTTGTTTTCTATGCAAGAGTGGAAGAAAAAGAGCCCTGTAGTGTGCATTGTACTGCGATCTGATTTACCTTTTGATATTTTATTCCTTATTTCATAGAGAACTACAAATAAAAGTGTTGGTGATTTTAATTTTCAAGAAGCCCTTCGAATTATTTTAATCTTTTTCGAGAGCATTTTTATTTCAGTTTACCTTGAAGTGTGTATATTTAATCTGCACAATGTTGAAGTTGATTTAAAATTTTAGTTGCTAAGCATCGGAGATATAATAAAACAATAATAAAATAACCGTAACTTCGTTATTTTTAAGTTTTTGTTTGTTTTTCTTATAAATTGAAATACGTTTTTATTACTATTGTTATTATATTTTGTATCATTTTCTTTATGTACTTTTGTTGGCATAGTGAAAGCAAAAATGACATAGAAACCGTAAAGCAAAAAACATGAGTAATGCGTTTTCAAATGCTTCCAAAGATTTTTTTAATAAATTAAAAAAAATTAAATTAAATTTAGATAGTGAAAAAGAAATAGTTCAAGTTTAGATGTAATAAAAGTTTTGCCTCGAACGCTTAAAACAGTCAAATCAATTTATTTTCTCTAATTAAACAATTAGCTTGAAAGAAAAAGATAAAACAGAAAAAAACTGAAGCTTTACTGCTTAACTTACCGACTTAGCAGGAAAGCTACACTTAAGGCGGAGTTTTTTTAATCAATGTTTTAATCAGTTCAAAAATATGGTATTAATAATTAATGTTTTTTCACTCTTATTGACTCATTTACAAATCGAAGTGCTATATCATAAAAAAATCATAAAAACAAACAACGACAGGTATAGAATTTTATTTCACGTATTATTTATTTACGGTATCTTCCTGGTTATTTTTCTCAGATGGAAGCTGTAAAATAGGTATAAAAGTGAAGAAGGATTTTCAGGAAATGTTATTGTCTTGTTGGATAGGAATGAAGGGTTGTGTTCTTCTCCCAAGTTATTACTTTTTTGTTGACGTTTTTGTTACTTATTACATTGTGCTTTGTACCATCTTATAATTGAATGAGACATTTTTTTGTTTTCTCAGTCAGTAACAATTTTTTGTATACAAATAATTATTTTCAATTTCGAAATTTTAATTCCCTTTTGGAGAACAAAAGAGAATTGGGCAACATTTCCTGTTACATTGCACTGTATAAACAGAATAGCAAAAAAAAATAAACATTCCCCTTACCAAGAGACGAATCATACGCATTCATGTATTCGGACGTCATAAACTGAGTTGTAAGTGCGGTTTTTCCAACGCCAGCTGCCCCCAGCATCACAACCCGATAATGCAAGTTCTGCGAACGCGGATCACCCTCTTGAGAAGAGCCAAAGCTGTTTGCAGCAGTTGAATCTCGGGAATTGTTACTAACATCCCGTTCACTGTGCCGACTGCCCGTCGATGCAACACTGTTATTGGACCGTGAGCGGCGAGATCGTAAAGAATCTCCTCGATTGACTACACCTTTCGATGTAATGGTGAAGTTTCGGAGTCTATAGAAAACGTCTTCGTCTAGAAGGAGGCGAGGATTGTAGCGCGTGCCCTCGAGGGGCATGCTAGATACTCGCGATCGAAATTCGCCGGGTAATTCGAGTCTATTTGGTCTTTTAACAGTTCGAACAGATTGAGAACGGCTGTGATGGCTCGATGTGGGCGAACGACTTGCTCGAATCATTACTGATTTACGGCTTTTTGGACTGGGACTTGTGTTGAAGGTCTCGCCGAACGTGTCACTCGTTAAGTCCGGCGCCGAGCGAGGAAGGACGAGGGAAGGGGGCCCCCGAACTCCTTCCACATCCAGCGTCATCTCGGAAGGTCGTCGTGCTTTAGCCGTGGTGCGGCCGAAATATATTTCACGGCGGACGCGTCTGACCGCCCTCTGCCAATCGTAAATTCGAGGAACTTTGGTGTATGAGGGTTTGATGAGTTCGGTTTCAATTCAAATGAAGCAAACTGGCTGGAGTTTCTCTTTTTAAAGAGTTTTCGACCAATCGTATGCAGCGACGTAATGTTTAGAGGAACAATGAAGAAACCCGGATGAGATCAGAGAAACAGGGTGACGTTAGTGGTGGCAGCTATTGGGCAATGTTTGAAATAAAAATGGTCATTGTTATTGAAAGAAAACTTTTATTAACTAAATTATTTATCCATTCTATATTAAAAACGTAAATTTAAAAAAATTTACAAAGAACCATAATTACATAAGAAAAAAAGCAATATCCCCTGTACCATTACAAATATTACAAGCTAGTATAAAAATAGAAAAATAAAAAAAATCCGGTAATAACAGTTATACAAAAACAATCCATTATTGAAAAATAAAAGTAAAAAAACAAACAAACAAAATGTAAAACTATTTTTCAATTACAAATGACAAACCACACATGAAACCGATTTAAACTGACTTAATCCTAAGTGATGGTAATGAGAAACTAGGAAATAAACATTAAACATTTGCCTATCACTGTGGTTGAAACCCAGGATATTGCCCTTGTTCGTATGGGTACGATCTTTGATTTGTTCCTGTTTGACTCGGAGGTGGCATTGGTGCTGGATTACGATACGGTGCGTAACCACCTGGTTGATTTGGTGGAGCCTGACCTGGCGGATAATTAGCAGGATAATGAGGCTGAGGTGTAGCCTGTGGAGGAGTTGGAGGAGCAGCAGCAGGGGAAGGACCTGATGAAGCAGGAGATGAGACAGGTCCAGTTGAAGTTGAGTTTGAGCCGTAATTAGATTGAGTTGACGGAGGTGCAGTTGCAGGCAATGGAGGACCGAAGTTTTGTTGGGGTGGAGTATTAGGACCGTACGCTTGAGCAGGTGACGACTGAGAAGGAGAAAAAGTCTGAGATGGTTGAGCATTGGCTTGTGGCGGTGGATAATTGGATTGAGACGGCTGAGATGGAGGTGGTGGATAACCTTGTGGTTGCTGTGATGCAGGCGCGGAGCCGTAACCCGGGGATTGCGAGTTACTCATACCGTAACCTTGTGACTGAGGTGTTGGAGGACCGTAAGCGGGTGATTGGCCAGATTGTGGCGGTGGTGGCGGCGGATAAGTTTGCGGTTGATTGCCGAGTCCCGGACCATAATTCGCAGGATAACTTGACTGTGATGGATTGGGAGGTCCGTAAGTGCCTTGAGTTGTTGGTGGTCCGTAATTTCCTTGTGATGATGGCGGTCCATAAACAGGTCCTTGCGTAGATTGTTGACCATAGTTTTGTTGTCCTGGCCCTGTCGACGGTGGTCCGTATCCTGGTTGTGGGGGCGGTGGACCGTATGGTTGTGGCATTTGGTTTCCTGGTGGTTGTCCGTACGGTTGCGTTGGTGGTACGTAGCCCTGTTGTTGAGAAGTAGGGGGGGCATAAGCCTGAGGAGTCTAAGAAGCGAATTAAGATGTATTCAAGTATTTGCTTAAATTTTTTTTTATTTGATTTTAATTAATAAAAGAAATATTTATTTTTATTAGTTTTATTTTCATTTATTTTGTATTATCGAAACAAAAACATTCGAGTCAAAAACCAAGTTTAAGAGAATATTAATAAGAACCAAAAGGCACAAAGAAAATAAAATATAAAAAAGAGAAATAAACGAATAAATGAAACGAATATTTTTATTTAACGTCCTTTCTATGACACCGATAAAGAAAATATTTTGAGTAAATAAATATTCATAAATAAAAATAGTTTCAACTAGAATTATTTGTGTAGCGATAAATTTGGCTAAACATTTGGCAGTGTATAATGGAAAAAGAATTTGATCACAGGTACATTTGACTTCTCACCTGATGAGGTGGTGGTGGGGGAGGAGGATTAGGACCGGAATAAGGAGCTGTTTGACCAGAATTTGTCCCATACTGATTCGGCTGTGACTGAGGACCGCCTTGTGGAGGAAAATTTCCTTGTTGAGGTCGGTACTGTGTCCCTACAAATTATTTCACATTTTAATTAAGTTTTCAAGTTAATTCATTAATTAAATTTTAAATCCTTTACCTTGCTGACCCATGATAGGCTGCTGTTGGTTTTGAGGATATATGTGACCTCCACTTCCACCACTATATTGTTGGGGGCCCATTATCTGTCCTTGAGGTAAACCCATTGGTCTATTATACCCTCCCATATGACCCTGAAGTTGAGAATTTTGTCCCTGATTATACGCACCCATTGAATGGGAAGAATGTTGCATGTTAGCTGTAAAACAAGTTAAAGCATAAATATTCAATCCATATTTTAATTTAAAAAATAAATAAAATGATAATAAATATTTTTTAATTAATTAGTTACATGGAGGCATATTTTGTGCCGGTGGCATTCCTTGATGGCTTTGCATGTTTGGAGGCACATCATTTTGGTTTACAGGATTTACATGTTGTCCACCAACGGGAACGTTTTGAGGAGGCTACAAGCAAATTTAAAATTATCAATATCAAATACTTGTCTAAATTTAATGAATATTTTTACGGGTAGTAATGAAGAAATATTTTGAGGAGAATCAGCGATAGATGCTAGATATACTAGATTTCGATGCAGAATCTGTTGATATCTATAAGAAAATAAAATAAAATAAATAAATTGTACAAATTCTGCTAAAACATTATTTCTTTTTTCTTACTGGAGGCACTCCGTAGCTTTTCCTTTGTTTTGGTAATCAGCAATCGCTTGAATCAACTGGCTGTTTTCATCTAACATCTGGAATGAAATAACAAGTTATATAATTTTCTACAATCACCAAAATGTTCGAGATGTACGATTGTCGATGGTATGGTTATAAAAAACGAAACAACAGATTTGAAAGAACAAAGCTTCTTTTCAATAATTGTGTTGAAATAAATACCTTTTGGATTTGCGCTGGACTGGGAGGAGGTCTTCCTTTTTGATGTTGCACAAATGCAAGAGACATTTTTTTTATCTTATTTGTGAATATTTATACACAAAAGAAAGACACAACAGTTTCCTCGATTCGAATAACTGGAAGTCGAAATAAAAAGTAGCCAGTGGTGTGCTTGTGGCTACATCACTTCCGTCTGTGGCAGCCATTGTGAGACTGGGTCTAATCACCAATAGATGGCGATTTGATGTAGCACAGAATCCATTTTAAAAGAATCTCATGCCTCAGTAAAAAATACAAAAATAAACTTTGAACTTATACTAAATTTCAAAATTTTTATAATTATCTTCTTTTTAATATCGCTACAAAAAAATATTATACAAATAATTCATTAATTCCAAAATGCGTAACGAATAGTATGTTAATTCTCAATTTATGGATGATACAACAAATTCATTTCAATTATTAAATAATTTTAAACCGTAAAAGCTATTTTATTGTGCACGTGTGCAATAAGTGGTGTAATTCAGCTCGCACGCAATGAAATATCATTTACGGAATTTAATACATTTATTTTGATCAAAACTTAAGGAAACAAATTAAAGAAAATAAAAAGAAATAATAATGGTAAAAGCGAGTATGTTGAAACATGAATTCATTGGTGTACTTTACAATAGTATCAATCTGCAAAAAAAAAGATTAATAACATACTGACAATATAGCAGAAACAAATTTATTTACAGTATGAAAAATCCTGATTCAGAAGACTAAAAATTGATCCAGTGATGGTCCTTTCTTTCCCATAGGATCCTGAGGAACCATGAAAACATCATCAGCAAATGTATACATAAGAAGCCTTAAAAGAAATAAAAAGCATTAAAAACTTAATTTGTATAGAAATAATTATTATATTATTTACCTCTCTTCAATTGTGCTTCTAAAAGTAACATTTTCTTTTAACAAATCCCTGTAGTTATCATTTGATACTACAACAGCACCTGTTTGACTAGCGTATTCCAAAATAAATCTAAAATAATTAAGTTACATTTTGATTGAATTAAAAGTTAAAAAAATAATATTTTACTTAAATATTAATAAAATACTGAAACCTGTCGTCATAAGGATAAATCAATTTGTTGCGAACTGTTCGCGATGGAGTAAATACAACATATTGCGCTCCTCTTTCTCCTAACTTTTCAAGTATTTCAACACCGACAACATCTTTGCTACAAGCAGTTCGTCGAAATTGTGGCACAAATGCCTTAACTTTAGTGTGCCCACGGTTAAGAAAATATTTAACACAAAGTTCAATTCCTTTGCAACTGAAATATTTATTTTTACCATGACTGAAAAGAAAAAAAAATTAGTAAAATACATAACATTTTTAAAACAATTCATTTTTCCTTACGAATACGCCACATTTGATCCATCAATGGCAATGGGTCTTAAAGTTCCCCTTGCCGTTTCTCCGCTTGAACAATTATTTTGATCTGGTAACGGTATAGATTCAAGTGGCAAATAACTGATGTCATTTTGATAGTTAAAATTATTCGGAAAACTGCTGCAAATAGGCATAAAATTTTGTTGTAAGAGTTGTCCTTGTAGAGGTTGGAGATGAGAGGGTAATGGTAGAAGTGTAGAAGCGCTGCTTGCATTCGCAACTTGCAGAATCGGTGGCTGATTCTTCACCACTGGTTTAGGATTCACCACTAAGTTCGTGTGTGTTGTAAGAGGAGAATCATGAAACTTAAATCGAAATTTCTGTGTATCACTATGAGTTTCAGTATTGATGGGTTTTTTTATTTCTTCCTGCTTTTTATTTTTCTTTCGTTTATCCTTAGAACGTTTTTTCATTTTATCTTTTACTTGTTTGTATTTAGATAAAAAACGTGAGCTCACTAAATTGTTATTCGATTCTTTAGATGCTTTAATATCACGAACACAGTTATCTTGTAGTATATTTTTGTTGGTAGTGCTTTTCACGTGTTCATTCACAGTTATTTCAGAAATTGAATCGTTGTCGTCGTCGTCATCATCGTCATCATCCGAAAGTGAAATCACTTCAATCTTTTTGTTACTATTTGTAGAGGTAACTTTTCGCTTTTTACTTAAATGTGAAACTGTTGCTGAATTATCCGATGAATTTGTATTCAAATCTAAATGAGTGTTATCAGTAGGCATATTAGATTTCCCCAAATTCTTTTCAGTATCGGTATTTGATTTAGATGACAAATCTGGTTTAAAATTTTTCTTGCTGAACGTTATCAACGGATTTGGCTTACTCTTCTTCCCAGGAACTATCTCCTCCAAAATAACTACGCTATCGTCACATGTTGAATTCATTATTTCGCTCCTACGTAGAAAAAAGGTAAGGAAATATAATTAATACAATCGCATTGTTGTTGTTGGTCCAAAATATGAGGAAACATCAATAGACTTGACAACTTTTTACTTTTCCTTTAATCGTAACTTCCTGTGATTGGTTTAATCTAAAATGAGAAATAACATTTTAACGAAAAGAATTGTTACTAAATTTAATGTTAATAAAATATATTACTTTTATTTATTACTATTATTTAAAATTTTAAATTAAAATTTATACATATATACATATATAGTTACTTAAATAAATTACTATTATTTCTGTTTTGCCTGTTGTTGTTCGTTCTTCTTTTAGTGACCGCTTGCAAATCCGATTTTATTTTAATATATAGTATAAGAATAAGATCCTAGATGGCGTTAGTAGACAATATTTGTTGTTGAAAGACACTCAAGGTTGAACCCTCAAAGACATGAAATACATGAAACAGAGTTATTAGTGTCTTTTCAACCTTGGCTAAATATTGTTTACATTTTGTCTTGGATATGAAAATAAAAATGATTTTGTATTGCATATAACCAGGGTTGAAAACGCTACTCATTAAAAGTAGCATGCTATTGCTATCACTATAACAGCATTGACTCGTTGAACTTGATTATGAAATCTGTAGACAAGAACAGCTGACGATAACTTTGGTCGCAGAATAAACTTTGGATGGCGCTAAATTTAATGTGGATTGATGGGCCTAATTTAATTACTAACTATTAATTCTACTGTTTTTACTTTAAGAAATAAGAAGAGTAAAGTACATTATATGGTGCAAGTATTTATTTGTAGAACAAATAATATTTTATACCATTTATGTTGTTTATTCTGCGGTCAAATAATTACCAAGCCTGAGTCAAAAGTTCAAGATAAAAATTAATTAAATCGAGGAAACAAACAATTTTTTTTATGAAATATAATATTTATGCAAAATTATCGTCTGATTTGTATAGCATTAAGTCAAATGTTATCCAAATCGCTATATAGAGAAATCTGTAGTTAAATTAAACAAATTTTTATGGAACATAGTGTTGAATTGTTAAAATATTTGAGAAGAGCAATTGTAAAAATTTATTATGAGATTGATGCAATTAACCGGATTGCCGTTCTTCTTTCGCAAGCGCATGACACGGACAAAGACCAATTACAAATGCTCTTTGGTCCGTAGGGTATTTGAAATTTGATAACTTGTTTTATTAGCACTTTTGTAATTTAATAGATGCAAAAACCAATATCTGTCACAACAGTTGATTATTCTCAAGACAAACGACGACCAGCCATGGAATCGAAGTCTGCTAATTTCCTGGATCCATCATATATGTGCAGAAAATTACGCAAAAATTCTCTTATTGAAGAAGTACCAAATGAAAGGAATGAATCTAAAATTTTAGTGATATTTACTGGTGGAACTATTGGAATGAAAAAATTCAATGACAGTAAAAAAAACTTTTATAATTTGTTTTACATTCAATAATTTGATATAATGTGTAATTTATTTCAGTATACAAACCAATTGCAAACATGATGGAAATTTCTTTAAGAGATATTCCATGGTTGAATGACAAGGAGTATAGCAAAAAATATTTTTCGGATCAAATTCCTCCACCTCTTGTATTGCCGTAAGTTCGGACATTCTTTTCCTAAATTAATTTTAAACTGATTTACTTTCGATTTAGAGATATAGGTGAAAATAAACGTGTTGTTTACACAGTTTATGAATACGACCCATTGCTGGATTCAAGTAATATGACTTTAAATGATTGGGTTCGCATAGCAAGAGATATTCAAGTGAATGAATCCAAAAACTGTTTATTAATCCATTTTATAAATCTATTTATTTATTTATTTCAAGGAATCGTATCATAGTGCAGATGGATTTGTGATATTACACGGGACTGATACAATGACCTATACAGCATCAGCATTATCGTTTATGTTGGAAAATTTAGGTAAACCAGTTATACTGACAGGGGCACAGGTACAAAATTTTATAAGATTACGGAAATGAGATTTTAATAAATTTTTTAAATAACAGATTCCCATTTATGAACCGCGTAGTGATGGATTAAATAATTTTTTGGTCTCCTTGATCTTGGCTAGCAACTATCCAATACCTGAAGTTACTTTATTTTTCAATCATGACCTCTATCGCGGTAATTCAACGATCAAAATTAATTCTGCTGCGTTCGATGCTTATGGATCACCAAACAGGCCAGTGTTAGCCAAAGTGGGAATTAAAATTGAAGGCATGTACTATTGAAAATTATTTATTTGTCTTGTGCAAATTTAAAAATTTATATACATTTTCTAATAGTTGATTGGGGATCAGTTTATCGGTCTCCACATCTTGACAAATTTAGAGTGCAAACTGTGTTAAATCCAAATGTTGCAGTTTTACGGCTGTTTCCTAGTATTACAATTGAAACCGTGGGTGTTTTTTTAATTAACTTGCACGAATTTAATTATACTTATTTTTTCCTATTTTATTAAGATTAAAGCTATTTTAAAACCGCCATTAGAAGGTGTAGTACTTCAGAGTTACGGGAGTGGAAATGTACCTAGTCAACGAAAAGATATTTTAGCAGCGTTGAAAAAAGCTTCCAACTCGGGGGTTATCATCGTTAATATCACTCAGTGTTATAAAGGATCAGTTAAAACCGATTATGAAACTGGAAAGGTTGAATGAGAAATTTTAAATTTTAAACCATTTTCACAATTATTTTTAAATATTTCAGGTATTAAAAGATTGTGGCGTATTATGTGGCTACGATATGACAACAGAAGCCGCTTTAACAAAATTGTCGTACGTACTGGCGAAAAAATGGCCATTGGATATTAAAAAGAAGGTTCAGATTTATTTATAAATTGTGAGAAATATTAAATTTTTATCTAATTTGCATTGTATAGATGATGCAAACAAATTTACGTGGCGAATTACGATCGAATGGAATCACTAGCTTAGAGCAGGTCGATTTTATGTCTACGTTAGGCCAAGTGTTGAAAGTTTCAGAATCGCAACATCTGAATTCTCTTAAAGATACTTTATTTCCATCATTGTTGTGCGATGCGGTTAAACGGGGTGATATAGAGAACTTGGAATTACTTAGGCAACATGTGAGTACTCAGTTTATTCTCATTTATTGAAAAATTATGATTGAAATTGGTTACAGGGAGCTGACATTTCAGCGTGCAATTATGATTACCGAACTCCACTACACATTGCCGTATCAGAAGGACATACGGATGTGGTAGAATATCTTTTAAAACATGGTGCTAATGTTCATTTACGAGACAGAAATGGGAGGACTCCATTAGTTGAAGCAGCAAATGGTAATCAGTTTGATATTATACAGTTGCTACGGAAAGCAGGGGCATATTTTGTTAAAGATTCGAAATGGGTTGGAGAAATGCTTTGCAGGTAATTTAACGTGGATAAAAAAAACAGAATTATTTAATTTATTATAAATATTATTTAGTGCTGCTGCAACTGGCAAAATTTCAACGCTTAAATCGTTTCACTTGGCTGGCGCGTGGTTAGATCAACCGGATTATGGCGGAAGTACTGCCTTGCAAATGGTCAATAAAAGGTAATGTTTTATTACTTTCGCACATAATTTCAAGCTAATTTTTATTGCAGGCTATAAGTAATGATAAACACGAGTGCGCTCAATTTTTGATAGAAAATGGAGCTAATAACAACTTGTCTGAAAGAAATAATAATAATAATAATTGAATGTACAGAAATATTTACGAAAATTAAATAAGTTACATAGGAAATTTAAGAGGAGATGAATTATTTATTGGTTAGAAAATGGCACAAAACACAGAATTTTCTTCTTTTTGTAAATACATACAAATAATTTAAAAAATTTAAGAATTTTTCGTTTTTTAAATTTTTAAAAAATTTGAAAGTTTAAATTAATTTTTTTTAAGTATTACTTATCGAATAGTTTCAACTCTCGGAGAACACACACTATTTGTTTCTTCTTCTGTTTCAAACTTATATTCTTGTTCGTTTGGATTAACACTTACAATCCGTTCTGTACCTAAAATGAAAGAAATTTCTTTCAGACACATCTATCTACATTGCATTATTGAATAATTCATACTAGGGAATGATCCAGGATGACTAGCTTTGTACGAATCAATAAATTTGTCTTTATCTGTTAAAAGAAATTTGTGTCCAAACATTTCTAGTGCTACACCCACATTTAGATCCTATTTGAGAAACAATGTTTCCTTTAGCGAGACTAACCTTTTGCACACTGTTTTAAATATTATTATACCTCAAGTCTGTAATAAGTTGGATTGTTTGGATCGCTATTAGGTTTTTCAATTAAAGTTCGACGTAAAAATGGACCGCCCATAAAACCATCAACAGGTAATTCTGTAATTGAAATTGTATCATCCGCAACAAACATTTGTACTATAAATTTTCTTTTCAGGTCTACTTCATGGACGGAATCCTAAAAATAAACCAAACACTCAATTAAAAAGCTTTGTTAATCGACACGCTTCATGTCACCATTTTCGCTGCGTATTTGAATACAACTCCAGCGTGTTGCATTTGCCATAAATTATTTTTCTGCGGCGGTGTTGGTGCAACTTTTAAACATGATCGAAACGAATCTATTGGTGAACCCCAACCTTTATGTGGAGGAATTACCTAAGAAATAACAAATAAATGTTTTTAGTTATTACTATTGTTATTATTATTATGAAATTTAAAAAATATATAATATATATTTTACCTTAGGAGTTTTAACTTTTTCAGGTAATTTTATATCTACTGGTGTGAAATCAGTAATACCATAATGTTTATAATAAAAATCTTTAGTAAATTGATCGCAGTCATAAAGAAGAAAATTTCTCCCTAATATATCAACTGTTTTTCCAATTGCAAAATCATCACATGTAAAAAATTCGAAATCATCGTCTGTAGGTTCCAAAATTATACTAGGAATATCATCTGCAGAAAAAATTCTGTGAAATTAGAAAAGATTTATAACTTGTAATAAAATTAACTGAACTGGGTTTGTTTTTAAATCGTTTAATAATTTTTTGTCTACGAATCATTGCTGGTACCGGTTCACAGCCATCATTTGGAGTGTGAATTTCATGCACTTCTATTGTATCGTCAGCTAAATAAAACTGGGAAAAACTAATTACTTTAAAATTTCTTCAATTTTTTTGTTCTTTACATACCAATAAAATATATGGTTTTAAATCTCCATACAAACGATTTCGAGCATCCCAGACACAATAAAACCGTAAAACTTGTCTATCGTACGTCAAAAATTTGTGTGCTTTTTGATTTACTGAACCAACAACATAATTCAAATTCGTTCTCTCAATTATTTTCTTCTCGGAATAAGGATCAGGTGGAATAGCCTCAACATCACCCAATTCAATACCTTCACTCATTAAAAATTCCTGTAATATGTTTGTCGAACATTGATAAATCCTTTACAGATACAATATAATGCACACAAAACATACAGCTGTCCATTTATCGCAATCCACAATTCTAATAGCTTTTCCATAAAGGTCCACAGTAACTCCTACTGAAAAATCAGTCCAGTGATAAAGTTCTCCCTCAAGATTCTTTGGAATTCTTTGCCTGTGCAACAACCGTCCCTGCAAAATAAATTAATTATAAATTTATATTAAAATGATAAAAATTTAATACATTACTGATTTCAATCCACTGTTAGGTGGAACAACTTCCATAACCATAATCGTGTCATCTTCTAAAAAATAATGTATAGTTAGTTTTCGGACTCTGTATGTTTCATCTGGATTAAAGTGTGTTGCCTCTTTCATATATCCAAAAAATCGTAAAACCTAAATTAAAAAATGCAAAAAAAAAATTTTAACTTCTACTGCTGTTGCAATTCAATTCTTAATTTTAATTCTTTACTTTATTATCATATGCACATTGAGCTGGCACATATTTTTCTGGATTTTCATACTTTGGATAGCCATACATAAACGCTGGGTCGAGAGATGCGAGTTGCATTAAATTTTCAGGCAAACGATGCACTAATTGTGACATTCGTGGAATGGGATAACCATTTACATATTCAAAAGCGGTACGTTTATGATATTTTTCTTTCTGAGAGAATAAGAGTACGTGTAATATAAGTTAGTGTCTTTAGAGTATTACTATCGCATTTACTGTTGGATTGAATGTATTTCCAGGAAGGAATGGGAGGATTACATAATTAGTCGGAGCAGGAAATTGAGAACCCATTATGATAAAGAAATATGCAGTTTAAAAATGTTTATCTGAAATGATTTTTCAACAACTGAAGTACAGTTTTAACCCAGCATGAGCGCCAAAATGCTGTGTACTTACCGTTGCTTAGCAACTCGTTACAGGTTCACGCTCAACTTCGTTTTTCTCGAATCTCGCGAGATAGTCATGGAAAATAATGGCTGCTGCTGTTATGTTTTCAACGTCTGGCGGTGAAGCCGAAGCTGACGTTCAAGTATATATTATTTTATTTTAAGAAATCAGTTAATCAAGAAATGAATAATCATAATAAACTTTTACCGATATCTCTTCATTTAGTCGCGAAGATTGTCGCGTGCTAGTATTGAGAGTAACTCAAGCGACTCGAAAAATGACAAGGCAAAATCGACTCGTCAAATAAAAAAAGGTAAACAAACAATATTTTGGTTTTGGTATGATAATAAAATTATCATATTTTCTCCCCAGTGCCAGAATTACCTACTTTGGAAAGACGAAATTGGTTAATTCATTTACATTTTGTCAGAAAAGAATTTGAATTATGTAAAACATTAATTAAAGAACAATTGGATGAATCGCAAGGAATGTGCGAGTATGCGCTATACGTACAAGGTGAGAATAATTTTTTGAAGAAAGAGTTCAGTTTATAAAATTTTTGTGTATTTCAAAGCATTGATATTAAGACAAGAGGGGAAAATACAGGAATCTCTTGAACTCTTTCAAACTTGTGCTTTGTTAAATAATGCAAATATTGACAACATGAAGCAAGTAGCGAGATCTCTGTTAGTACTGTAATTGCTTATTGGTGAATAAATTTTAACTTAGTGAACTCTGATTTCAGATTTTTGCTTGGAAGACATAGATTAGCAATTGAGATCTACTCAGAGGTTGTAAAATTAAATGAGAGAGATTGGGTATGTTATTTTACTGTGTGTAACTTTTGAAATTATTAATATCCGTTTTAATCAAACAGGAGACTCAACACAACTTAGGCGTGTGCCACATGCACCTGAAAGAGTTTGACAAGGTTTGATAAGTTAAATGTTAATTATTTGTATCAGTTTAATAACTGATAACTTCTATTTTAGGCAAAAGCCTGCCTGAAACAAGCTTTACAAATAAATCAAAATGAATATACGTATCAAATATTGGGGAAAATTTATTTATTGGAAAATGACATTCTAGCTGCAGTTGAGTTGTATAAAAGAGCAATTGAGTAAGTTTAACAATTTGTTCAAAAGTTAGATAATAAATTTTTGCAACTTGTTCGTTTAGAAATTTAATTGATAGTCCAGATTTGAACACAACACTTGGATTGCTTTATATGCAAGTAAGAACAATAAATCTTAAACAAAATAAACATTAATTTAATTCTAAGTATTTTTTTTCTAGATGGGTGCCTATCAAAAGGCATTTGAACAGTTAGGATATGCTTTAGCAAATAATCCAACTCACACACGAGCCATTTTAGCTGCAGGAAGTATGATGCAAAGTCATGGCGATTACGATGTTGCTCTTTCTAAATATCGTGTAGCAGCTACTCAAATTCCAGAAAGTTCGCCATTATGGAATAATATTGGAATGTGTTTTTTTGGCAAGAAGAAATACGTTGCTGTAACTATATTGACTGAAAACGTAAATGTTGGTGGTTTTGAACTTTTCTCTTGCATTCATTTAGGCAGTCAGTTGTTTAAAACGCGCCAACTATTTGGCACCATTTGATTGGAAAATCCTGTATAATTTAGGACTTGTACATTTGACTATGCAGCAACACGCTTCTGCATTCCATTTTTTAAGTGCTGCTGTAAATCTGAAACCACGTTTAGGCCAATTATTTATGCTGTTAGCTAGTATGGGATTCTATTTAAGATTAGTAACTCTTTGAATGTTATTGAATTAATTAATTTTCAATATTATTTCAGTAACTCTAAGTCATCTCCAAGATCCAGATAATGCACGAGTTGCGTATGCACAAGCAATAGAATTAGATCAGTAATTATAGATTTCATTGACGAAATCACAATTAGAAATTAAGTTATTTCTTATTATTTATAGAAAAGATCCAGCTGTTTGTTTGAATTATTCACTTTTCCTTTTAAATACTGGTGATGTCACTTCAGCAGCTGAGCAATATTCAGAATTTGAAATAAGAGCACAGAAAATGAGGCATGTCAATGGATACGAATTAGATGCAGAGGTAATTTTTATCGAATTATATTGTAGGTAGAGACATACTACTAAAAAATATTTCTTAGAACGTTGAATTATCAAATAAATTAAAAGCATTGATCAACTCTAAATCTAAAACCACTAGTTTACCAGCTCTCAAAGAGAAAAATTTTACACCTAAAGAAATTAATGGAAATAGAGCACCCAAATTGAAAGATGACCAGCACAGCCTTAAAGATGCATCCTAAATTTAATTTCGGGTAAGTACAATAAGCAGTATATTCTGATTTGTAACAATAACAGCAAAAATATAAATTTTATAAAATAAATCTTTTTTTTATTTTATTTTAAATTTTTGGTCCCTTCACCGTAATTTCACATTATATCACATTATTATTATTTTAATTTACTCTGACTATCAGGAAAAAGTTGTTTCACTAATTCCTTTTTATTTACTTTTCCTAAAGCGTTTTTAGGCAATGTATCAAGCACTTTAAGCAAAGTAGGGACAGTGTATGGAGGCATTCTTTCTTTACACCATTCTTTCATCTCAGGTAATTTCAACTCCTTTTCACCACGAGCAACAACCACAGCTGCCACTCGTTGACCCCATACCGGATCAGGTACCCCAACAACCACTACTTCAGCTACCTGAGGATGGGATAACAAATGACGCTCAACGTCAAGTGCACTTATTTTATATCCACCACTCTTTATTATGTCCACAGAAGTGCGACCTTCCACTTTAAATGAATTCTCACGGAAAACAAATGTATCGCCTACATTTGAAAAATAAAAAACTGTTAAAGTTTTGTTGTATAATAAAGCAAAAAATAAAACTATACCTGTTTTAAAATATCCATCAGGCGTGAATGATTTCTTTGTAGCATCTGGTTTCTTCCAGTAACCCTTAAAGACACTAGGACCTTTCACGAGCAGTTCTCCAGCTTCATTTTCTTTACCAGGTGTGATTTTCACACCTTTGGAATTCGCAGTGAGTATGCAATCGTATCCTAATGGAGTATCAGGACTTTCAGCTCCGAGACAAATTTCAACAGTGTTAATTGGAAGACCAACGAATCCTACGAAGTCAATTAAAGTTTAAAGTTCCATTTCGAATAAGTTAAATATTTAACAAACCAGGTTTTCTGTCACCATTTAATGGATTTGTAACAGATAATCCAGTTTCTGACATCCCAAATCGTTCTAAAATTTTGTGACCCGTAATTTGTTTCCATCGGTTAAAAATTGGCTCCGGTAAGGCTGCTGATCCACAAACCATTAACCTTTAAAAGGTTAATTATTTTATAAAATTATTAAGATGTTAAACTATTATTATACCTCATTTTCTTGCGGCATTTATCTCGTACCGCTGGAATCATCTCGTCCTCTCCATATTTATCCCTGTACTCTTCTATCAATTTCACGTACATTGTGGGAACACCAAGCATGACATTAACTCTTTCTTGTCCCTTTTTTTCAGATACCAATTCATTCCATACCTATAAAACATTAATAATTACCGTAATTAAGTTTTTAATTTTTAGCAAATTAATATTTTACTTCAGCTGGATTAAACTGAGGCATCATTACACAACGAGCACCAACGTGAAGAGGACTTAAAAGTGCATGGACAATACCATGAGTGTGATGAAGTGGAAGCAAATGCAATACTGAATCATCTGCCTCAAATCCCAATGCTTCTACAATGGTTTCTACTTGATATTGTAAATTGGAATGTGTCAAAAGAACTCCTTTTGGTGGCCCAGTTGTACCACTAGTGTATAAAATTAAAGCATCACTCGAATTGAAAAATTCATCATCGACAATTTTGATTGATTTGTCAATATTCTTCTCAGCATAAGCAGAGCTGTCTAAGACAAGCAATGGAATTTTTAATTTGTCAGTTATGGGTTGGACTTTTGGTGCTAAATCAGGAGTTGCCATTATAAGGGCACTTTGTGAATCTTCAATGTAATATTGTAATTGAGGAGTTGGGTGTGACTAAAATGAAAAAAAGTATTGTTACATTTTGGTAATTGTTATTTCGTATAAAACAATATTTATATCATACTTTGTGCAAAGGAACAGTTATATTTCCACTTTGCCATGTTGCCCATTGAGCAAATACATATGAAGCGTCATTAGGGCATAAAAATGCTATTCGGTCCTGTTCTGTAGTAGATTTCTTTTCTCCGCACATGTCAATTATTCGTCGTGCCAAGCTATTGCTATATTTTAACAAATCTTTGTACGAGAATTTTCCATTATGATCACTTATCGCTATACGGTCTTGAAATTCTCGTGCTCTCACGCAAACTGGTGTGATTTTCTTAGTCGCATAATTTCGTACATTGAAATTATAATTTTGTACCAATTTAATGTGCTGTTTACTTAAACGTAAACCAAAAGAAAAATAATACATTTTACACTCTGGAAAAAATAATATTATGCAAGTTATCAAATCAAGTTATGTAAGTGAAAAATATTATTTGCTTACAATGTTGAAGTAGAAATTAATAAGCCAACTGCCACATCGAATAAAAAATAATTACAAAAATAAAGTGTCAACCTTGAATTACATATTAAAATGCTTAACTGTTATTACCTATAAACTAGTGTTTGTCTCGTTTACAGCTGGTTACCACACACCTACACTGTTTATAGCCACACGCTAGTTGAAACCACTCCCCCAATATCCGGTTCAGTGACGTTTCACTGCTCCGGGCAGTGGGCTGATGATGTTTCCAATGTAAACACAAAATGAAGGAATAAGCACATCTGTGATCATCATTCTTTAATTGGTAAGTAACTGTACATTTAGCGGAT
>JAQFZN010000236.1:0-38878 GCA_034687075.1 Geophilus carpophagus
TATTTTCCATTCAATGAAATGTAATTTTCCTACATTAAATGTAAGTTCACTTAATAAAATGCATGTTCATGTGAAAAAAATGTACATTCACTTCAATTAAATGTATTTTCAAGTTGGTAAAATGTGTATTCACTTATTAAAAATGTGAATTTACTTATTAAAATGTAAATTTATCTAAAAAATGTGAATTAAATATGATAAGTAGAAATTAAATTTTTACATATAAATCTGTAAAATTTAAATGAAATCATAAATAATTACAATATAAACAGTTACAAAAATGAATAAAAATTTGAAAAAAATGAAATAAACAAAACAAAAAACACAGTTTAATGATGGTGTTACTGTTATAGAGGTCGAACCTCGTTATAATGAATAGCTTGTTATAGCAGGGTTTTGTTATGCATGAAATTTCATTGCAACAAATTTATTTGTAATAGTCCAATAAATAAAATAATCCGATTTAAGCATTTTACAGTATTAGTACAGATCAAACCTCGTTATAATGAACAGCTTGGAAATCAAAAATTTGTTTGTTATAATAAAAGTTTGCAACAGGAAGTGTTCGCTATAATGAACAAAATTCAACTTCCAGTGGAAAATTTTATTTGCAATATTGAAAGTTCATTAAAATTTGTTTCAATGAAATTTTTTAACATGCATTGAATAGGGCAACCAACCAAAAAAAGTTTAGTTTGTAATATCAAGAAATTTGTTATAATAAAGTTTGTTATAAGGAGGTTTGACTTGTAGTATATACTGTAGACCAGCAGTGGACCAAATCTAAAAATATTGGTTGCTAAATTAGAAACAAAGGTAATTACTAATGATAAGGATCACCCAGCCAGATCTGTTTAATTTAATTTTTATTTCTTGATTTAATTTGTATTTTTTATTTAAGTTACATTTTTAATAAGTGAATTTACATTTTTTAGATAAATTTACATTTTTATTAAGTGAATTCACATTTTATCAACCTGAAAATACATTTAATTAAAGTGAATATACATTTTTTTCATATGAACATGCATTTTATTAAGTGAACTTACATTTAATGTAGGAAACTTACATTTCATTGAATGGAAAATACATTTTCGCAATGTGAAATTGCATTTTAGTAATGGAAAAAACCTGTAATTTAGTAGATAAATAGCAAAATAAATGTTCAAAACACGCGCCATTTCTTGTGATTGGTCATGTGATAATGACGCAATAATGACGATACAGTTGATAGTGTCTTTTTAGTTTTGCTGTAAATACCATCTGGTGTCAAATTTCACACAAATTACTGATGAAACAATTTTTTAATCATTTCTAATTTAGAAATAACAACATTTTGAAAAAAAAATTCTGTGCTGCGTTTATTTATACAAATTTGGTCGCTCTACCTCTCTGACGTCAGCCACGTTCACGAGTGACACAACCCACCACTTCATCACGTATACACGGTTCATAACATTTCACAGATCGTGTTTACGCTGTCATTAACGACAAGGAATACGTAAGTTCACAAAATAATATGGAAATAATTGAGCATTTCAAGGAGTAAATGTATATAGTGAATATCTAGGTTGACAGCTTTACGCACATTCCATTCCACAGCAGCCGAATATTTAGTCTATAAATAAAATTGAAATCTATTTTTAAAATTGGTCGAAATACACAAACGAATTGTAATCATGTGTCATTTGTGTTGCTCAACGAAAACCCGCCAATTGGCCACGTATTTACGTACTAATGTAGGTCAATCCGATTTAAATTGGCCTAGACTTGAATTTTAAACCACGCCATACGCTGGGTGTGTTTTTTAGCTTCATTCACGTAGGTTTCAGCAATTATTTTGTCGTTATTACATCCTGGGAAATGTTAAATCAATTGCCATTTTACACGTATATTCATATTATTCACTTTTTCTACAGATATTTAACCCTTGTATTGCCGGGAAGCGTATCTCGATATGGCAAATAATCAACAGCAGCAATTGAATTCCTCAATGCGAATTGCAAACAGGTCGTTAAGGACGGTAAGAAAATTAGAACGTCCAAGACCTCTGAAGTTGTCTACTGAAAACAACTTGAAGCAAGAAGCTATTGATCACGGAGGTATTAAAATAATATATGACTTTTTTTTTAATTTATTAATTGTAATTGATTTTTTTAGATGAACTTCTTCAGAAGATAGAATATGTTGTCAAGCAGGTTAACAACAGCAGTTTTGATAATAATTTGGCGGCAGCTATTCGAGACATGCACTTACATTTGAAAAACCATGGTGTGCAATTGGAAACAAAGTTTAAAGGTCAAAATAATGTCTGTTAAAATAATATCTTTACTAAATTGATAATTTCTTTGATTAGATCAATTGGACCGCTATTTTATTGTGTTTAGAAATGCTAGTCGAGACAATCGTTTGGATGTTGCTAGCAAATTGCGACTTCTGGAAATTATCGAACTTCGTGCTTCAGGTTGGCGATACAACGAGAATGCAATTAATTACTACAAAAATAAGCACCAGGAATGCGATGTAAATAGATTAAATGTGGAAGATTGTGATTACATCACTAAAAACTCGTTAATTATTTAATTTTTAGGGTCTGCCTGAATCAAATAACACTATAAACTTCAGCTCCAGTCCATCAACTCCATCGGCAATTACTCCGACAAACATTTCATCAGTTCTTCTTTCTGTTAATGCAAATGTGCCTCAAGTACAATTGTCAAGCTGTCTTTCTCCAGGTGAAGTCATCAAATGCTCAGGGAAATTTGCTAAGCCCACTAAGTAAGAAAAACTGATTAATTTGGAAAGCCGCTTGTTCACTTTTGAATTTAATTTCAAATTGAAAAGTGAAACGCTGTAACTTAATTTCCAAACATAAGTTTTTCTTTCTTTTCTCTTTAGAATTCCAGGAAAAAACTATTTCAAGGATGAAATTATCATAAGGAATTCTGATTCTGGGAAAGGTAAAACTGAGAGTACATGTTGACACTCTTTACTCTCATATATTGATTTAATAAATGTAGCAATCTACAAGATAAACAATTTCTTTAATTATGTGGGGGTGATAATTTTATATTTATTCAATTCTAAGTTATGGGGATCAGAGGTCGACGCGTGCATATGATCGAAGAGTTTAGTGATACTGTCATCTCATTTCAACGAGGTGATGTACTGGATATGTAACAATTTATGCATGAAAGCTTTCTGACGGGTGAGCATAGCTTTGCACGCTTACAATAGACAATGTTGCATACCCAATAAATCCCGTTGTGCATGTACTAGTGTGTATTTTTATTATTAATTATTGTGATGATTTGTTTTATTATTTTTTACAATTTGGCTTTATTTTGTCTGGATTTTTATTTTTGTTGTTGTTGTTGTAGAAATAACAGCTGGTGCTTTATAAATTTTACTAACATTTAATTTACAAGAATGTAAACATTATGTTTTATTTAAACAGTAAGCCAAGGAGCAAAAGATCGATTGGTTCAAATTACAGGACCGGGTGAAGAATCAATTAAGTAATTATTTTAAAATAATTATTTTATTATCAATTGTACACTTACAAATTTTAATTTATTCTATTACTTTATTTAGCCAAGCAAAATCATATATAGCAGAGACTATTCGAAGGAATGCGTCACCTGTTCGAGTAAAGAAACAGCGAAATGCTCAAATAATTAGCATGTTTATTTAATACTAATTGCAGGAAAGACCTGAGAAGGAGAGATTTGGCAGCGATTCAAGTCTCACAAGTAGTAATGACGATGATGGAACAGGTGGACATGCGATCGTTCCATTTCGCGGTTCAATTGGGCGCAAAGGGCAACAACTTTCTCACAGTCTTTCGATGAATGATGCATCTATTGGAGAATATCAGTATACTGTTACAGTAGGACGAGATACATTGAAGATTTCAGGCTCTCAACTTGAGTTAGTTAAAGTGTGTATATTTTATTTTTTACATCCGTATTCTATGACTAGAAAATTAATGTCATTTATTTAACATTTCAGACTGCAAAGTTGGTTTTGGAAGAATTTTTTGTAAATTACATTGAAAAAAATCAGAGAGATGTAATTATTTCGTATTTAAAATGTGTTTTAGCTATCTAGTTACATGATATTTTATTTCAGGTATCAAAACCAGAAAATTTATCTTTCAAGAACGATAAACCATTGAATGAATTGTATTTTGCAGATGATTCTACTTTTGGGTAAAAATAAAATTAACTAACATTATAGGGGAGAATAAAGGTTGAAAGTATAAAATAGTTTGAATAAAATTGTTGCAATCCTGTATGGTTTCATTTTTGAAGTGCTGGAGACGACTATATACCTATGCAATATTCACCTTCTTTCACTGATGTGAAATCTCAAATGGAATGCAACGGATTTCAAATTGACGATGGAGGTGGTTTACCACGTGCTTTCTCATGTAGTAGTGAAAGTGAAGATACTGCTTTCAAAGAAAATGAAAAAGTCGATGAGGTATTAAACCTAAAGCAAATAGCTGCCGTCAAATTATATTTATTTTGCTCTTAAACTTAACGTTTTTTATAGAATTCTGCAGATTTGTCAAGTTCTCTAAACACTCCAAAACCCACTATCAACCGAAGAGTAACTGTGCTGAGAGATCCTCTTTTCCCGACAAGCTCTAAGGAACAATTTGAAGAAGTTGTTTATTTTTTTGTGTAATAATAAATTTAGTACTGAATAATTTTTTTTACAGGTTGAAAATTCAGCTAATATGCAAGTATTATGTGCTAAAAATCGACGTGCACATTTTGCCAAAGTTAACGAAGCAAATAAACAAAATGAATCTCTCGAACTGAAATCTTCACCAACTGGTAATTTTTATTTTCATCTTTAAATTCATCATTAAAAAAAATTGATGTTAAAATAACAGAAATCATCGAAGACATAGAGCACGTTAAACCGAAGATAACTTACACTCGAGAATTTTTATTGGACTGTGCTCGTTCACCTTACTGTCGTGTTACTCCTAAAGACATGCCCCACATCGTTCGTGAAGTTCCATATTTGCTGAAAAAAGTACAAGAAGAGATTACTTGCTTTTCTTAAATTAAAATATAATTTTGTTTTTTTTTTATTTTCGTTAAAGAGCCCTGATATATTCGATCCCGTTGCGTATCTGAAACAAGATTTCTCACCCCACCAAGTCTTCCCAGTTATAAGAAGCAACTCCACAGTCATGCCAGATTTCGATGATGATGATTTGGTTTAGTTAACCATAATCTCAGTAAATCATAATATATTGCTTTATTTTTTTTTTGATACAAATTTTAATCTTACGTTCAACGTTTATAGCATGTAAACAATTTGTTGTAAAGTTAAGTTGATATAAACATTAAGTGTTTGACTTTTCTTTTTTTTTAATTTGTGTGTGCTTTTCGTAAACAATTTATACAAAAAAATCTTTTTAACATACACTTATTAGCATAATAACAGTAGAATAACCATGACAGAATTGATGGCAAGTATTCTCATGATGACTTCCACATGTAGATTCATTTGCTTCACTTGATGTATTACTTCCAATTTCACCTTGTCCATAAAAGCCATAAAGTGGAGTATTAGGAAATAATTTTCGAAACTCTTTAATTTCCACATTTTTTTCTTTCCAATGTTTAACTCCACGTGAAACACAAGCAAACATAAACGCAAAACTGCGTTCCTCTGGTAAACCGAAATTTTTAAGGCGTTTTAGAGGGGACTGTAGCCGATCTAGTCTCTTAACGTAAGAGTTAATAACCACAGAAGCAGCTTTAACACTGTCTCCTGAAAAAGTAATTGCAAGAGTACTGCAATCGGGTAATAAAATGTCCTCAGCAAAAGCGCCAGCTACAGCTAGCTGATTATTTTGCTCAGTCATTATTTGATCAATTCCTTTAGTTGCTGGCGTTTGAATTGCAAAATCCGTACTCAGTAGCATTAAGGCTTTGATTGGTTTGTCTTTTGTAAGCGAAGTAAAAAATTTTTTAAATGAATCACCATCCTTTTTTACACTAACTTCCACATCAACTCCAGGTAATTTAGGCATTAAGAAAGAGGAAACTGCAGTTAAATCTTCTGCTTCAACTTCGACACATTGGTTTTGACTCATGCCAATCACACCATCACAGTGTATAATCGCCGTTTTACATTCCGAAGGTAATATAGATGGATAATAGCCTTCAACTAAAAGATAAATAAATGTAAAATTTGAGTAAATTATAAGATTGATAATTTACGTACAATTTTTTGGTACTGTTGATTCAGGTTGTGTAGTTATAAAGTTAATAGATAATGCAGGATCAGTTGAAAGTTCATTTAAATGAGATTTGATGTGTGAGTTCAGGGCTGTTATTACATCCTCTTCTTCTTCCATCTCATCGTCCTGCTTCCAAAATATGTAACTGAACTCTTTCCGCTTACGTTTGATTTTTCTTACTATATCGGCCCAACATTGACACACTTGAGCAGCCCGGTTTAAATCTTTTGCAGGTAAGGAAGATAATATTCTATCCACAATTAGTGGTACAGTCAAAACAAAATGCTGTTGTTGAAGCAAAGAAACCATACTCAGACCTGGATTTACATCCGCCATTTTTAAACCTTTCGAGATGATAAACACAGAATTACATCCACTTCCAGTTCAGTTGTGAAGTTAACGTCACACTCGTTTAAAAGTCAACTGGAGAATTGCTTTTGCACTTACCTTATTTTTATTCACACAAATGTAAATTACGATGAAATAAAGCGAGTTATACACTATTCATTGTATTAAATAGTAGACAATGTGAAACCGCGTCTAGCAAGAAAGGAACACGATAAAACAGGTATAACCTGTTAGGAAAAAATTATAGGTTTTAAGTTGTAACTGTTTGACACGTTATGACTATCATAAAAAATGCGAAAGCATATCCTGAATTGTGTTTTGTTGAGTTACTTTTGTTAAAGAAAAGGAAAATTATTCAAACAAATTTATTAAAATAAAAAAATATCAAACAAGTAAAAATAGTCATGTGCTTATTTTTCCACAATAATACAACCACCACCAGTGCAATTCTTACCCAAAAATCATAATATCTGGGAAATTGCATTGGCTTTTGGTTTAACTGAAAAAAATCAAAATAAAACATTTAAATAACAAAAGAAATGTTAACAAGAGTTTTTTATATAATAAAAAAATTCAACATTGGACAACTAGTAATTAAGTTACAATTTAATTATATAATAATAATAAGTAGGTATAACAATTATAATAAAATTGCATAGAAATATTTTTTTCTATTATTTTGTAAATTTCTTTTAAATATTGAGGCACTATATGAATTAAAAGTAATAATACCGCACTAAAAACCTCTAAGTAGATTTATGGATGGATTTAAAATCTGAATTACTGTAGATATACATAAACAGGAAAATAATAGACTACAGTACTTATATATTTTCATTACGTTAATCAACTTCAAGTCTAAAAGTTAAAAATTTAAAACTTTTTAAGTCATTCAAATAATTGAAGTTTTGTTCACTATCATAAAGATTTATGTAGTAATAAAAATTATTTCTTACAGTGAAATAAATATCACTTTAAAAGTAAATTATTTGTCATTGGAATATAGCACGATGAAACCAAATGTTATATTCTTAAGTACAGGACGGAATGGTCGCGAGCAATGTCACAACACCTTACCATGCTTAGAAATTTGTGATAAATGTTGATTTCCCTTATGCATTAACAAAAGACCGAAAATTATGAGCAAAGTTCCAAGCCACCAAACTAAAGTTAAAAATTCACCAAACAGCACTTGTCCAAAAATGGCCTGAAATAAAGATATAAATAAGATATAAATAAAAAAATCGCATCATACAAATAATTTAATCCAAAATATAATTACTGTAAAGAAAAAATTTGCGGCTGTATTTGTCACTGTTGCTTCCAAAGATGTCGTTGAGTATCTGAGTGCCTTGAGAAACATCACACACATCACCGTGTTGAATAAAAACGTCAAAGCAAAAAAAAGAATCCTTATGTATAGAATCAACTGCAAAATAATAAAATCGTTAGTAATAGACAATCTAATTCTCAAGTGTTTCTTTTTTTAGATTGATACTTACAGAATTGCACAATGGATACTTATTGATGGACGTCGGCGAACCATCCCAGTAACTGATGGCTGCTTCGCATAGCCAAAGCGCTTCTTCTTTTGCCATAGAAAATTTACCGCTTAAAGAAGCCAATGCTGCTAGCAATCCGGAGATAACTGCATAAATCTGTCCTTTCATAGTGATATTTTAATTTGAGTATGTAGTTTCATTCGTGTCAGGAATGGTTAGATGGATCCATACCCGTCTCTACAAGAGTCGCCACATTGATACCGCCGCAATTCCTCCCACTCAAACCTCTTGTTGCTTAGTTTTTCAAAGAAACTGCAGATCAGCGAATTAAATCTGAAAAAGTTCTAAGTTTAATACATCAAAATTTGTCTCAATTTAAATACGAGTTTGAATTATTTACCGTATGATGCATAATTGGTCAGCTGACCCGGAAACGAGTCACACGAGTTGTCAGCAGAAGACGCTACGTTGATGTACAAGATGGCGGACATTATTATAAGCATGCGAGCTTACTGCAAGGTTTTTCTTCATGTTGTTAAATATCCAGAATGTGCTGTGAATGGATTATTAATAGCAGAGAAACCAAAAAACAAGGAAACCAAAACTTTATGTATTGTAGATGCCATACCGTTATTTCATATATGTTTAGGTCTTGCACCTATGTTAGAAATTGCTTTGATGCAGGTACTCGTAAATTCTCACTAGCGTTGTACAATATTTTACTAGTTTTTTAAATTAATTCTTTAGGTGGATAACTATTGCAAAAACAAGGGTCTTGTAATAGCTGGATATTACCAGGCGAATGAACATTACAGAGATACAAAGTAAGCTCAGAATGATATCATCTATTGGATTAATAAGCCTCACATCCTTTTTCTTTTATTCAATCAGTCCAGATTTCATTGCGTATAGGATAGTAGATAAAATTGTAGAAAACTATAATGATGCCTGTCTTATGATGGTATTTTGGTCATATATATTTATGATTATTATTTTTCTAATTTTAAATTTAAATTTTTAATTCGTTTACCCTTTTTTTTTTAGATTGACAACCAGAAATTGTCAATAGAGTGCTCGAATTCAGCGATCCATCTATACCAGAATCAGGATGGCAAATGGAAATTGAATAAACAAAGGTACAATTTTTTTTATTTTAAATATACGGATCTTGAGTGTTAATATTTTTACGTTTAGTGTTCAATTGGAACATAATGGGAAGACATTGGCTGCTGCTGCTTCATTACTTCATGCCAAATTTTCACGACAACTGGTAGATTTTGACTGTCATTTTGATGATGTGTCATTAAATTGGCAAAACACGAACATTAACGACATTGTTTATAGGCTACTTTAGCTATAGCTGATAGCCTACTAATCGAAACATTTGCTAAGTCATGTTTTGGGCACCTAACTTTTTATTTAGTACCTGGTACATAAGTCGCTGTTAGTCCATGTCGGATATTAATTAACGCAATTAAAAGAAAAATGTTTAGTCAGGTTTGCAATTCAAAAAAACAATTTCTCATTTTCGATGAAACCATATTTCTGGAATATTTATTTATATAAAATTTGAATATTTATTCATTTGTTTACTTGGCATTTAAAAAAAATAGTAAATTTCACATCAGCCAACATGCAGGTTTTTAGATGAAAAGAATTTAAGGACGGAAGGCACTTCAGTTTTCCTATTTCTGTTTGTTTACTATTCCCAACCCTACTTCCTTTCCTGTCACACAGCTCGAATTTGTAATGTTATTTAGTGGAAAATAATTACAAACTGTTGCATCAGTTTTTTAAAACTTTAATAAAAATAACTGCTCATAAAAAACCAAATTTCAAAAAGAATAAAATACGTACTAAAGCAAAACAACTACACAAAACTATTTTTGTAATTTGAAATTAAAGTCACAAACAAATAATATACTAAGAAAGAAATAGATTACATTTTCTATATTTTTGATTCGTGTAAACTATTATTGTTTTTACTTTAGAATTCTAAAGCTGTCTGTAGCTGTAGTGAACTGAACATGATTGAAGCAGTGATACCTTTAATCTGCAACGATCAGAGCGAAAATAAATACACAATGTATAATATATTTTTTAATTTTCACGTCGTTAATTTTCATTTGGATCTGTTACGTGGTAATAAAATACCATAAGTGATTTGTATCACCATTGTATTTTTTAACTTTGATGAAAATACTCAATTTTCTCAAAAACTGCAAATCTTTTTAACAAATTGATAATGTTCTACATGTGTAGAAAATTATTAAGGCTTGTTAAGGCATATAATTCTCCAGGTTCGAAATTCGGAACAAATTCAGGGAAGAAGCACAACTCTTTTATCATTAACCGTATTCAGAACAGTTTTTCATTAAACGTATCAGGATACTTTCAGAAAATATTTATAAAACCAGTGCATTTTCTGCAATAGGTAAATTAACATTGTGTTCGAAGGTGTCGTAACTGATATTGAATTTATACACAATGCTATTTATTGGTACTAAAGAATTCTTTGACGTTGAAATTATTAAAAGATAACCTTTCATTTTCTAACAATTTTCAAAATAAAAATAATTAGTTATCAATATTCTAAATCGTGCAAAAATTATTAATTTATCATTAAAATTTCCCTTACAATATAACAATCATTTAAATAGCTATGAAAATATTAAAAAAATTTCATTCAACTATAAAATTTCTTTTCATTTCGTAAGAAAATAATTAACTTCGCAATGCAACAAATTTGATGTACATGTATAAGCATCAGATTGTCAAAATTTCTCTAACTTCCATCCAACAGTTTTAAAAAAACTGTAACATAAATTTTAAACAATCTCCAGTCCTTTTGAGCCTGTACAGTCAATAAATTTTTAGGAAGGCGATATTGTTTCATTTTTACTATCTCGTTTCTCCTTAGTCTTAATCCCTGACGGTTTACGAGAATGCGGTTCAAGCGATGATTTAGCACTATAAGTTGGTTTCGATTGTCCGTTACTAGGGCTGGACGTGGCTAGTGAAAGTTGAGCTGATGTTTTTCTCGGTTCAGTCGTTTGCAAGTTGTAACGTGAATACGAACTTACATAACCTAGCTTAGTTGGAGATGGAGATGGATTAGGTGGTGGAGGTGGCACCCGAGGAATGGCTCCTAGTCAGGATGGCCGAGTGGTCAATTCTACATTTATCTCTTTGTTTTGTGGGCGTGTTCGGCTAGTCGTAGTTGATGATCGATCCTTGCTTGAACTTCGACGAGATTGCAGACGATTTATGTGTGAAAAATTCGATAAGGCTGGATGTCTGTGAGGGTTTGTTGCTTCACATTGATCAGCAAGTCGACTGGCTTTGTGGTATGCGAGGATCAGTTTTTGGCAGTCATCTTCATCAATAAATGGATTGTACGGATATTTAATTTTTAACCTCCTCCGCTCCTAAATAATGCAAATATTTGAAAAATTAAAAAATAAAATTGATTTTGTATTTGAAAGTTTTTTTTAACTCTTTCTACTTACATCTGCCAACCTTTCAACTTCGAAATCATGTAACTGTCGCTGGAAACCAAAATTTGGATTAGCTACACTTCGTGCACCACGAACTGCATTGACTGTGTCACGCCAGTTTAATCCTGTGACAGACATAAGGTACGCTACGACAATAGTGACACTCCTTGAAACGCCTGCCAAACTAATATAAAAAATTGATTTTTAAATGAAAGTAATAATTAATAAGATTATATCAAAATTACCAGTGCACTAAAACATTGCCACCATTGAGACGTGCTGAGTGGATAAAGTCATTACAAGTGGAGAAATATTGAGTAAGATTTTGTCCTGGTGAATCAGATGCTAAAATACATAGATATTCTTTATTCTGAAAAGAAAAACGTGTTTGAACTATTGATTTTTATATAAGAAACTGATAAAGCAGTTTAAGGGAATTTGCTTTTAACAAAATTGCAATTACATTTTATTACATGAGCATTATCTAAATTATGTATGAACATGGTGTTAATATGGGTGCAACTTTATTACTATTACGTTTTAATGCTACATAAAATTATCAATTATGAAAGAAAATTAACTGACCTTATGGATTTTTCGTGCGTTGTCATGAATCGAGAGAATATGAGTTATTTTGTGTTCTCGTAGTTGTTCCAAATCTTTTGAATCCCGAAAATTCCCAATGTACAAACCGGGCACCACCTGAAATTAAAAAAAAAAATAAATAAGTTTTAAGAATAAAATAGAAAGTTATTTTTCTCTCATGTTGATTTTCTTTACCTTACTAGGCAATATATCTTGATATAACGACCAACCTACTTTAGGATACAATGGAAATGGGGGAGTTGGATGCAATAGATTTGGAGATGTTTTTCTCAACATGGTTGTGCTCGAAATGATTTTGATAAAAGATTTTTTTTACTTCGACTTTAGATCGAATAAACAGAATGAATTCCGCCCCACACGCACGAAGTATCTTGCCAAGGTACCGTATTGATTGTACTGGAATAGCGATAAGTGAATGTGTGCTAGATACAAACTGGCACAAAATGGCTTATTTCAAAATATCCAAATAATTTCATTTACATTAACATTTTTATTATCTCATCAAAGGCAATCAAGCGGATTTTTCTGATAAAAAAGTTTGATAAGATCAACTTATTGAAATTTCGATTAATCACAGACGTTATAAGCGTCAAACGCTTGGCAAAAATCATCAATTTGCTCTCCTGACTTGCACAAATAGAAGATTGATCAACTGCACGTGGTGTCTGTAAATTTGTCAATAATTATTGATTTTTTTTTATTGCTCATGGTTGCAAAATATTTCAAGTCTTTAACAGCAGGAAATAGATGTAATAATGATGATGGCAATTATTGAGGAATCTTGTATCAAGGTTTTCAAAACTTAACAAACCATGAAAAATAGATAAAAATTTTAAATTATGAAACCTTTTTACGCTGTTGTATATTCAATAAGGTTTCTATAGAATCTAAAAAATATATACAAACAAGAGGCTATTTTTCTACTGTTTATTGACTTTTTGTGAATTCAACTTAAAATACAATTCAGAGAAAGTAATTCAAGCTACAGATTCTAAAGTCCACTTCAACATTCTGATTACGTAATCACATTTTTATTTCTTTAGATAATTAATGACTTTTCTATAGATATCTTTTAACTTTAGTATCAAAGAATGATTACATGTCAATGAGTCTAGATAAAGTTGATAGATTTGTGCCAACAAAAATAGTGAAAAACTGCACAGCTTTCATTTAATCTTAGATAAAATCAGATTTATTTAAGTAAATACTACAAATCCCAAACTCTTTTAAAGCATGGCATTCCAATACCTGTGATGTGACTGAAAGAAAGCGTGACAACTGCAACCGCTTATTATTAGATCAAAGTAAAAATTAGGAAAGTATAATTCCTATGTATTTACATAACCTGAAAGTAAGTATAGTAATGCAAGTTACTGTGTTTTTTTAAAAGTAGTCGAAGTTTTGTATGGCGATTAAGCGAATGTTATGTTATGTGAGGTTATTTACATACGCATTTTGATTAGGGGTATTACGCAATTTTCGATTACCAAAGAAGAATAATCAAGTTTTATTAATTACCTTGTTCATACCATTTCCCATGATACGTATTTGCGCACATTCGCGGTAATACAAATGATGTGTTTTTGTAATGAGGTAACTATAATGAGGTTACCGCGCATGACATCCAGCTTGAAATATTAGATCCGTTTTCATGAGCTATTTATGTCTCAAGGAAAAAATTGATGTAACCAGCGATGTGAATTGAGCAACGAAAATTGTAAAGTTAATTTTAACTAGGTTTTGTCCACGTGCTCATGTGCCATGGTCCATTTTGAATGTTTTCAGTTCATTGGTTTGACGGAAGACGGCGTTAAGCATTGAAATTTTATTAATTCGTTGTGAGATTTTATTAATGATTTCAGTTTGTATTCTAAGGTAATAAAATATTATATTTACTGTTTAGTTTTATTGTTAAGAATTAAAACTAAAATACCTAAAGCATTACTAGACATTCCTTTAGCCTTACTGGAGCTAAAAAAAAATCTTTTTGTCGATTTATTGCCTGTTTTATGACAACATTCTGATCACACTTTTTGGTTAAGGCATAGCACAATAAGAATATTTCATAGCTTTAAAAAATAAATCTTCTTGCAAGCAAACATTGATGAATGTTATTTTTATTTATATCTAGGAAAACACTTTTTGAAATTTTTTTTCACGTTTACTAACATTTAATCAATCTTCATCAAATAATCAATCATTTCCTTTCAATTCTTTTCCAAAAAGTTGAAATGAAAATAGTTTATTTAAAAATTTACTGTATTTTTATTTACCCAAACTCATCAATTTTAGTTTTTGTATTCTTGTAATGGAGTTTAATTATTGGTAATAAAAAAGTCACATGACACCTCGCATTCCATAGAAAACAGAAATTATATGATACAGCCAAGCGTGACATGACCAACAGCCAATGGCACGATAGTAGCAACTGCCAGTGAAATAATAAAACAGTCTTTCTAACTTAGTGACCTCTAGTAACGAAAATTTTATTTTTCTGGTAAAAACCTGTTGTGATCAGCATTGATCTGAAAAGAAAGAAATATTTTTCCGTCCTTTCCTTTAAATTTAATAGTTTCCTTGTTTTAGTTTAAATAAAAAACTAAAATTGCATATTCAGTAGGACATGATTAATTTTATTACCTAAATGAAATGGGGAAATGCCAACTGAAACGTGGCATAAATTCTATTTGTTAAAACCCGATTTTCAATATTGTGAAAAGAATAGGTACAGTTTATTCAATATTCAGGGTTATTTTGCATTAAAATATTAAATTTTTTTAAAAATAATTTTAAATCTTAAATAAAATACTTAAAAATAACATTATGAAAAAATAAAGTAAATGAGGCGTGAAAACTTGAAGCACTGCGTATAATATATTTCTACATTTTAAAATAAAAAGGGAATTTTATCTCTTTACAATTTCCAGCTTTTTGTAGCTATAATGGGTACTACCTGGGTGATTCATTCCGCCTCGGGCAGTAAGGAAGTTCCGCCCAACTTACAAGGTAACAACAACCTGTTGTAGAACGCATCTTTTTTAATGTTTTTCTATGCCATTTCTAACCGATTCACATGACGTCGTGGGGTTAATATATCCACTTGACCAAAGGAAGTTGAGATTTTTCCATTTGATTTACCTTGATTTGCGATGGTGAGGTAAAAACCACATTTTCCTTAACCGGATGTTCACTCTAATTCGTCTCGCTTCACCTTGGGACTTCACCGGCAAAGGTAAAATAATTATCCTTTTTCCCCCTTTTAAGAATATAAAGTTTTCAAATTTTAAAATTGCAATTAATTTGATTCTTGAAACTAACTTATAATAGTATTATTACCTCATTATTATTGCACTCTTTTGACCTGATGAAAAAGTCTGATCGATATTTGGCACCTGTGCTTTTATCGGTATTACAAGACTGAAAACAAAGATGACTAATCACACATATTTTTATTGAGATATATTTACCGGGCGTTAGTCATCGCGTTCATACTTTATTAAGATAACAGGGAAGTGATCGACAGAACGGTTCAATGAGGAAAAGTATGAAACTATTTGTTTTCTTTCTTTTCTAAAAATAATTAATTGTTTACCAATTAGTTGGAATTTCAGGTGAGCGTAATACTTATTTATCATTATGCTTTACTCAGAAATTTATACGCTCACCAGATATTCTCATTTTCTGAGAAAGCAAGTGTTGTTTTTTTTTTTAATATTGGTTACATCAAGCACGTGTAATATATTTTCAGTTTCCATTATAGGTTCAGTAAGAGGAAGCATTAAGTGATTTTTTAAAGATGTAACTCAACTTTAATTACTTCAAAATGAAGTGGACTTTGTTTCTTTTTCCCATATTACTTTCCAATTTTATAATAGCTGATGAAATTCTCCCTTTAGTTGATTATTTCAACAAATTAATTCAACATTTGGGATATAAAAACTTGACCGTAAGAGATAAAAATAATTTTTAGCGTATTAATATTTATTAAGTTTAAATTAATTTATTGAGCAGGACGAGTTAGATAAATTAGCTGATGGTAACAACTCAATTAATGGCTCTGATCTAATAGAGAAGGTTGGTTTCCTGCCATGTATTTTAAAATTTAATTACTTTTTCGGTTTTATATATTTATTTTTATTACATACTAGCTTGCTAATGCTGTTAAAACAAAATTCAATAGCACTAAACAAGCATTGCTAAAACTTAAAAATGCTATTGAGACAAACAAACGATTTTGGAGATGGAACAAAGATGATCCACAGTGAGTTTTCAAAATGAGCAAATATAGAATAAACTTGAAATATCTAACTACGTTTTTGTTCTTATTTTAGAAGTATTCAAGAGTTTTTTGACTGCTGTGATAAGGACATAAGTTATCACAAACCTGATCATCCTAGTGAGGCAAGACCGCACCTTTTCTATTATTTAGATTTGATGGTGGATTAAATTTTGGTGGCGGGATTATATTTTTTTTTTCTCGTTTTTTATTTGATTTATTATTTTTCAATTTTAAAACTGTGTGTATCGTAAGTCTCTTTTCTAATTGAACATTTTAAACAATATTATTTTAATTACTATTTCCTCAGGATTATAAATATCCTGGCTGCCATTTGTACAACTCTGGTGAAATTACCACCTTATTATCAGACAATGCAAAAACTTTTTATAAAGAGGCCTCTGAAGTGATGAAAGAATATTTAGTTAATAAGAAAGAACAAATTTCTTCTAACTTTTTTTATGCTACTGTTCACGGGGCATTTTATCTTTATCCTGCAAGAAAACTAGAATCATGTGGTACATTTGATCCTAGAAAAAGGTAATTGTTAATTTTATTTTCTTTTTCCTGTAAAAAAAATTTAAATAATAATAACTCACAATTCTTGTTAAATTATAGGTCTTGGTATGCTGAAAGTTCCACTCTTCATGCAAAGGATGTAGTTATTGCAATTGATGTGTCTGGAAGCATGGATATGATTAACATTCAAGGGCAAAGTCTTTTAGACATAGTGAAAATTGGTGCAAGTATGGTTGTGAATACACTGAATGTGAATGACAGAGTAAGAAAATTAATAGCAGTATTGAAAATTAAATAGTAATGTAATATTAAATTTTAAACAGGTGGGAATTGTAGCATTTTCAAATGATGTAGTTATTCCTGCAGATTTTGAATGCTATAATCGAGAATTAGCAGTAGCAACACCACAAAACAAACAGTGCATTAATAAATTTATTAATAGCTTAACAGGAAAAGATTTAACAAATTATGTGGTGGGATTAGAGAAGGCATTTGTTTATTTTAACAGCTCTCCCCCAACTGAAGAACACAGAGGTAAAATAATTAGTTTTGCCAAGTGATTATTACATTTATTACTTACGACTTTTTTATTGGCAGATCGTATTTTATTGTTTCTAAGCGATGGCATGCCTACAGTTGGTGGCGAATGGGAAAATATAAGCAAAATTATAGAAAAAAATTGTGTTCATAGAAATATAACACTTCTTACATATGGAATTGGAAAAGGTAAAGTGATTTAAGTTTAATAGACGTATAAATCTGTTAATTTAATTTATATGATTGTTTTTTTTTAAAGCATTGCAAGATGAACAAAATAAGCAATTATTAACGAAAATGGCTGCAAATTGCCCAGGAGAGAAACCAGATCATGAATTGCTGACTGAAATTACATCACCAAATGACATGCAAAACAGTATTGCTAATTATTATCTTGGTTTACATATGTATAAAAACAGAGAAGATCCAATATTTACACTTCCCTATTTGGATGCGGGAGGACTAGGCCTCATACTTTCGATGTGCCTCCCTGTTCAAAATGCAGGGAAATTTATTGGTGTTGTTTGTACTGATATTCAAATTGCAGATCTACTAGATGATGTGATTAATTTTCATCAAGGTAATGAAGAAAACTGGTTTTAAATTAATTTACTGATTTTCATTGTTTTTTTAAAGGGAAAATGTCATACGCGTTTCTTATTAACAATCATGGACAAACATATTTTCATCCTTCGCTTCCAACTCCTTCATCTTTGAATGAAAATGCCGGTCCTGTACAAGTAGATATAGATGCCCTAGAAAGAGATCCAGCTATTAGAGAAATAATAAAATCGATGAAAAGGGGAGAAAAAGGCAAAAGGCAACTAGAAACACAAAGAACTGTTTCTCATGGTTCAACTCAAACCGAAGGAATTGAAGTGATTTGGGCAAAAACTGAATACGTTTGGGCGCCCATTTCTGGCTATAATTTTTCAGTTTGTTTAGTAATAGCTGCGGATGAGCAGTTTGTTACTTTACCTGATAAAACTGTCACGAATTTCATCTATCACAATTTTAGAAAGCAAGAAAATTTCGATCAGCAATATTTTCAAAATGGAATTTGTAAACGTAATGAAAAAATTGTTTACAATCGCCATAGTGGAATCAAATTTGCTCCTGCTTTGTATAAGAATCCTATTGAGTACAGAAAAAGCAATGAAAGTAGCATGAATATAACAGAAATAGATCACTTTTTAAAAAACATGACCAATGAATCAATAGCTTTAGAAGTAATTAAATTTTAATAACGATTTTACAAAATAACTAAAATTTGAAATATTATTTTTAGACAAATGTTCGAGCAGCTGTTGCTTTTACAGATAATGTCGAAAGTACATGGAAAAAAAATAATTTTGGAAAATTTATTTGGCGATATGTTTCTACATTTGATGGTGTTTTTCGCTTATTTCCAGCTACAAAGTTAAATAAAAATTTTGATCCTAGAAAATGCCCTTGGTAAGATTTCTAATTTCATAATTTATTATATGATTCTCACATATATAATATTTTTTCAGGTTTCAACGTGCGCTAAATAACAAAGACGTAACTATATTAACTTCACCATATTTAGACAACCTTGGCAGCGGTTATATAGTTTCTATTGGAAGAGCTGTGTGCAAAAAAGAGTAAGTTATTGAAAGAAATTGAAAGAAAAGAAAAGAAATGTTCGTAAATATTCTACAAGTACACAATTATTTACAATGACTGCCAGTTTGTAATCTGTTTGTGTAATAAGACTAATATTTTAACTTTTTTCTAGATGTAAGCCCTATGATATTCAAAATCCCGTATCTGCTGTTGTTGGAGGCGATTTAAGCATACATTTTTTACACAGTCAATTGAGTTACTTAATACCGGAATGCCAAAAAAGAAATAGGTTTAAAAAGAAAAAAAATTCATAATTTGTTTTACTAATTATGCTTTGTTTTTCAACAGATGTATTCTAATTGATCACTCTGCCTACATTGTAATGCATGACGATTTTGTTTTTCCAAAATCTGCTAAACCACCGCCTATTCAATTAGTCCATCTTTCTGTTAAGGTTAATTAACTCCAAACTGTATAAAGTAAAATAGAGGCTCAGATTAACACATACTTCTTAATTAATTTGTAGGAACCTAATATAACTCGCATTCTTCTCAAAGAGCGAATATTGCGTATTAAAGCTTGCATGGATATTTTATCTATTAAAAACAAATATTACTGGCAAGTGCGCAGTGCTGAAGTAAGAAGATTCCAAGATTTTACTATATATCCAGTACCTGGCACAAACGTGTTTTTGATTATTAAAACTAGGCAAGAAGACATACACACGTATTCATGTGACCTAGTGGTAAATATACATTTCAATTATTTTAGAAAGATTTTCAACTAATTTCTCTTTAATGATAGACAAACTTTATAACTGGAATGGCACCAACGAGAAGCTATCAAGAAGGACGCATCACATGCAATGCTGCGTGGGAATACGGGGAAATTTCTAATTGTTCTTGTTCAAGCCCTGCAAATTTTGATCCTTGTCCTAATACTTTTGATTACAGACAGTTGAGGTAATTTTTTAAAAGTTTATTGACATATTTTTGAAATCATATTGTACAAGCAAATGAATTGATTTGCAGTGATTTGTGGCCAACTTGTGTGCCGGGTACACAACACATTGACATGTCCAGTAACCAAGACAAAGATATTGCTCAATACCCAGAATGCAAAGTTGATTGCCAAAGTCAAACTAACAGCAGGTAAAATTAATCAGGATTCGAATTATTCCTTAATACTGAAACTAATTTATTTTGCAGCGATTGTTATAAAATGGAGGGTTGTTTGTGGTGTTTAATTAACAAAGATGGGAAAAGTATAGAAAAGCCATTTTGTGCTCAAAGTAGCTATTGCTACTATGGAATTGTAGGCCATACAGGACCTTATGGTAACACTTAGTCAATAATAATATTTGTTATTATAAAAATCTATTTAATATTCTTAATTCTTTCAGGTGAAAAACCTTATCTAAGTAAAGAAACTTCAACGAGTGATTCAAGTCTCACAGTTATTTTAAGTGTCGCAATAACCATTTTTATACTTGTAATCATTTTGGTTGCTGTATTTTATTTATATAAGAGAAAGAAAATTTATTTACCAAAAAAGAAAGAAGATAAATCGCAACTATTGGGCTGTACTCTTAGAACCAGCATTATAGATATGGAAAGAGATAATCCATCAATGGTATGGGGAAATCTGCTAGACAAAACCTCAACAGTATCTTCACAAGAAAAAGAACAAATCTGTTTGCGAAAAATTAATCACGCCCATTCAGCATCCAGTGATTCAATTGCATATTTAGCTCAAAAAGTCGAAGCTTTGGTTCACAGATTGGATTCAGCTCAAGGAAGTCCTTTTCAAGATATCTCATTTCAGCCAGGTTTTTGCAGTTCTAGACATTCTCGAAGATGCAACAGACCTAGTTCAATTCCGTCCGAATTTTCTACACTGCCACGAAGTACTTCTTTTACATCAGCACTCTCTTCACGAAGCTCAACCATGGAGTCGATAAATAGTTGCAATTTGATGCCACCTTCGGTTTCTTCCACACTGCCTCGATCCACTTTACATTTAGCACCGTTCCCAGAAGAACAAATTCTTGATCCTATTTCACTTTTATCAAACCAAATCAGCATTCCCACTGAACGTACGTGTACTTCTTGTGCGTGCAGGCAACCATCCGAACGTACATGGCCTCCATATAATTCTTCAGCAGTTGATGTAAGGAATTCCTATGTTTCTATTAAGAGAGAACCGAGTGAAAGGTCTTACCATGCAGCAAATAAATCTGATTGGCAAGACTTGAAGCGTGATTCCACATGTTCTGTATGTCGCAGTTCCAGTTTGCCAAGTTATGGCCGCCGTTCGAATGCGAGTTCTATCGGGCTTTTTCGAAATACGAATGCAGTTATCCGTCGCAGAAGACGAACTTCACAGATTCATTCCAATCGCTCGTCATCTTCATCTTCTCAACTGGCAGCTGCTGCAGCTATTAATTCTTTAATTCAAAAAAGTCTTGAGGCAGTTGCAAATGAGCAGGAAACAACTGAAAATGAGAAAGCAGAGGAGAATAGTTCAATCGCTCAAGATGAGAACAGGAAAGAAGAGTAGTTGTTGATCATTAATTATGTTTATTTCAGAGCAGTTATTTCAAATAATGTTGATGTTTTGAAAATAAGTTACTGTACATGCAGGGGTGTTACTAATATTAAGCGCGGTTAAGGGCTCACGACGATAGAAAGCCCTAAGTGTGTTACTAAAAGTAAAATGTTTTAGCATTTTTAACAAAAAAATACGATATTTCATCGTCCTTTTTTTTCACAAATTTAAGGTCTGTAAAAACTGGGCGTCTTAGAATCGCAGACAAAACATTTTTAAAACCCTTATTGCCATTCAAAATGTTATTCAAAATTAGTCTCTGGATATAAAGTTGACTCTGATATTAATTCCGAAGGAAGCATTTTAATTTCTTTAAAACTAATTTGGATTAAGGGCCGAAAATTTGTAGTTTTGCTATAGTCTAAATGCTGAATGTTTTTTTTTTAATGTTTTTATTATTAAGTGACTTGTTGATATATATCTGTATTGGGAATCAAAACCAAAAATAAATGAATAATCAAAACAAATTATTTTGAACTTTTATTGTAGTAAATTATAATGACGTCACAAATGATTTCTTACTACTGCAGTAACCTCAAAATATTGTAGTTTATCAACTCAGGTATCAAGGGATACTAAGGTTGGTAAAATAGATTTCCTTACCCACAGTTTAAATGCATTTTACATATGCTATCAACAGATGGCGTAACTAACATTGCTGTTTGTTTTTTTTGCTTCAAGGATGTATAGAAGTATTTTTCATGGCTTATCTAAATTTACATTTGATTTCGTCATTTGCGATAAGTGTCAGGTACGCGCTTTGCGACCTATCCCGAATTTCAATCGCACCCTTAAAAAATATCCGGGCGTAACAAGTCACGTCAGCAGGTTGAAGACATCCTCTAAAGACCTTCACAATGCTAAGTCAAGGAATTTTAACATTCGCTGCTTCCAGCAAAGCTTCTGTAGGCAGAGTTCCTTACTTACTACTTCGACACAGGTTCTTATTTAATTAAATGTCACCATTAATTAACAACTTAATTATAACTTTTATATAAAATATATATATATATATATATCTTGATTATGAAATTATTTACACGACCGAACAGATTCTATATTTAGATAAGACTTGAAGTAACAAATACCAAACTTATTAATTAGTAAAACATTTCGTTTTAAACAGTTCTTGGTGGAGCCATGTCGAACTTGGCCCCCCTGACCCTATTTTGGGAGTGACAGAAGCATTTAAAAAAGATACAAATCCTAAAAAAATTAATTTGGGTGTTGGAGCTTATAGAGATGAGAATGGAAAACCTTACGTATTACCTAGTGTTAAAAAGGTGAATTCGAACGAGGATATAGTTGATTGTATTTAATACAAAGCTAAAATTTATCTAATTATAAGGTTGAAACTTTGATGCAATCGCAAGATTTGGATAAAGAGTACGCACCAATTGCTGGTTCTGCAGATTTCTGTAAGGCTTCTATTCAGTTGGCGTTAGGAGAAGATAACCCTCAGCTGAAAAACAATCAGGTGATTTGTTCATTTGTTATTCTTTAATCTTGCAATTATTTATTAGCAAATAACAATTAATTTCTTGCTCTTGCTATTACAGAGTGCAACAGTACAAGCAATTTCAGGAACTGGGGCGCTTAGAATTGGCGCTGCGTTTTTTGCCAATTTTCATAAAGGTCCTAAAGAAGTTTATTTGCCAACACCAAGTTGGGGGAATCACACTCCTATTTTTAAGTACGTAAAATTAAATTTTTAAAAATACATTTTTTAATTTATAATTAAATTTAAATTAAATATTATTATTACAGACATGCAGGAATAGGAGTAAAACATTACCGTTATTATGAACCTAAAACATGTGGTTTTGATTTCCAAGGTGCTCTTCAAGACATTGCTGTAAGATCAAATTATTTTTTTATTTATGTGATATTAATGTATTCGTCGAACTATTAGAAAATTCCTGAAGGTTCAATAATATTGCTTCATGCTTGTGCTCATAATCCTACTGGTGTTGATCCTAAACCAGAGCAATGGAATGAAATATCAAAAGTTATCAGGGTACAGAAAATAGTTTATCAATCTTGAAAAGAATTATAAATTTTGCATTTTAATTGTTTTTTCTTTTAGACTAGGAAATTATTTCCATTTTTTGATATGGCATATCAAGGATTTGCAAGTGGGGATACTGCTAAAGATGCACATGCAGTACGATTATTTTTAAAAGATAATCACAATATTGCCTTGGCACAATCGTATGCTAAAAATATGGGGCTTTACGGTAAAAAAAAAATATGAAATAAAAATAATTTTATAATTAAATTTTAATTTCAATTTTTATAGGTGAACGAGCTGGAGCTTTTTCTTTTATTTGTGATAATAAACAAGAAGCAGATGCGGTTCTCTCCCAGCTGAAAATACTAATCCGCCCTATGTATTCTAATCCGCCCATTCATGGTGCACGGATAGTTACTAAAATTCTCACTGATGCCGAGCTTAACAGCCAATGGTATGATAGTAAATCACAGTCAAATAAAAATTAAATTTCTTTTCTCATCCTCAGGTTACAGGAAGTAAAAGGAATGGCTGATCGTATAATATCAATGCGCCAACAACTTAAAGACAATTTAGCAAAGGAAGGTTCCCAACGGGATTGGCAACACATTACCGATCAAATAGGAATGTTTTGCTTTACCGGAATAAACGGAAAACAAGTAAGTTTCAATAATAATAATCATTATAGAGAAATTTAACTGACAGTACACTTTCAGGTTGAAAGTCTTATCAAAGATTATTCTGTGTACCTGACGAAAGATGGTCGAATATCAATTGCTGGTGTGACTCCACACAATGTCGGTTACTTAGCACACGCAATGCATCAAGTAACAAAATAAAAGGTGCTCAAATAAATACTTCGATCGAAATATATTTAGATATTATTGCAAATGGAAATGAAAATAAGGAAATACTAAATTTTTTAATAAATATAATCAGATGTACAACTTCAGCGTTTTTTAATTTTACTAGCCACTTTTTTATCTTCCTCATCTTCAGGAAATGTTACAGTTGGATCATCAAATTGATGTAATTCTTCATCGTAATATTCTTCTGCTAAAGGTTCTTTAATATCATCCAAGTAATGCGTGGGAAATGGCGGTTCCACGGGTTGTCTGTAATAAATATGTGTTTAAGTGATGATTAATGCTTAACAAGACTACAAAATTAATCAATACTTCTCTAAAACTCGAGAATCCATTATATACACGTAAGCATGAACATGACCAGGAACTGCAGGTCCCGTAACGTACATCACATTATGTTTAGTGTTAATTCTCCATATCTACATACCAAACAAAGTTTTATGGAAATAGAGTGAACAAAGAAAAAATATATATATATACTTTAAGACCACGCAGAATTCTTCGTTCTTGGCCCATATGTCCCGGCATTTTCTTTCCTTTCCACACTTTTCCTGTCTAAAAGTTGTTAAATGTAACAAATTCTGTTCTCGCCAAATATTTTTTTTTATAAAAAAAAAAGTCTTTACCCGGCCAGCACCGATACAACCAGGCCTGCGATGAAACTTCGTAGTTCCATGAGATGCAGGTCCGCCTTTAAATCCCCATCTCTTTACTACTCCTTGAAACCCGTGTCCTACACTGTTAAACAGAAATATTTATTGTAAAATATATTTTAATCTAAATTGAAAGTTGATGTTTGTTAAACTTCTCACGTTTTTCCCCATACATCGACATAGTCCCCAACTCGAAAATGGTTAATAGATAATGGAGTGCCTATAAAAAAAATAAGAAAAAAAATGTTTTTTAATTTATTTAATTTAACTCTAAATTCGTCATTTGTGTTGACTTACCAGGCTGAATTGCCGCATTTGGTGAAACTATAAATTTAGTTAATTTTCGTTTTGTTTGTATACCAGACTTTTTAAACAATCCGTTGTACGCATTTGTAAACTAAAATAGGAAAATTAAGCAAAATTTTGGGTAAATTTACTTGAGATCAACTCATAATTTTACTTTATTTTACCAATCGCGGATCAGCTGCATCTGCTCCAACAACCATGCATCCTAATCTTCCTTCATACTTTTTACCAAATTGATCCAATTTGTATAATTCTGGTGGTATGTACCGAATCACATGATTATCTAATACCTATAATTAGATAAGCAAAGCAATGAAAAATAATACAAATTTTGTGCGGAAAACTAATTGGATGCACCTGCAAAACTGTAGTAAGCAGTCTACGTCCTGTTTTTGTCCACATTGGGTAAATTCCTATTTTTCTTGCAATTACACCAGTACGGTAGCATCTGAAAAAAAAATTAATGTTAACAGAAATTACGTAGTTAAAATTGTGTAATTGTTATTTACCCCGGTTCCCATTTTCCCCTGGGCCATGGTGGCTCTTTTAATGGGCTATTCGTATCACCAAGAATAGGTGCTGGTGAAAAATCATCTTTTATGTAATCTTTAAAAAAATCTAAATTTTCTTTTGTCAAATTTTCTTCGAAATGTACTCGTTTTCTTTGCATCCACCATGAACTGGGATAAGTTTTTCTTCTTTTTGAATGAGCTTCTCTAGTTTGAGTGTAACTTGCAAGAATTCTAATTTTAAGAAAGATTTATATTAATATTAATATTAACACAACTCTAAATTACATGAGGTGTTTACCGTGGGCACTGACGAAACGTGTGGTTAGATAAGACTGATATTACCGAAATGAAATTCGTCTGCACCATGCTTCGTAAATGACCACTGAAGAACGCCATTTTGAAACACATGCGGTGCGCATGCGCATACTCACTTCTTTGCAACATTAAAAGTTGTCTTTCTCATTCACGAGCTTACTTATGATTAGTTTTGATGCTTCTCATAAAAATATTTATATTTTGATATATAAAGTAACAAGCATGAACTAAATAAACTTTTCGTATAATTTTAATAAGTAACACTGATATCTTTTTTGAGAAAGCAATGACACTGGTTTTATTTTTGTTACAATTTGGTTTCGTTACAATTTGGTTTCGTTACAATTTTTACTAATTTCAAATTAAAATTTTTAATAGATATATTTATGATTTCTGTTCAGAAAAAAATGAAGCAGCGGTTTGTCTATTTTGAGAGCGATGATCGTAAGATTTTCTTTCTTGGTGATCAGTATTGTGCACAACTTTATACTTTTTGTTTGACGATTCTATAAAGAAATGTATTAAAAATAAGCACAGTTTATATAATAAAGCCTAATAAATAAAATAAATCTCAAACCAAATACCAGGTACAAAGCTAATTTTCTCCTTACGTACGACTCTTTTATTTGGTGGTAATCCTTCGATTAGTTCATTTATTTGTGACATGACATCAGCTGAATAACTGTTAACATTTAAAGATATTACATTAGAAAGAAAGAGCATGACAAATGTTTACATCTAAACCTGTAGTTACCTGCAACCTAAAATTTCCACATTAACATAAACTTGAGAAAGGCTTAGAAGTCTATCTTGATCAAATTTGTCAAAATATTGTAAAATAAAAGACTTTCTGATATCCCAATGCTCGTCACTCTCCCAGGGTTGTCTAAACGTTTCAGCTTCCTCTTCAAAATTCATAATTTCTCTAGCAAAGGAGGACTTAATGGCGCTTAACTTTTAGCACGATGCAGCTGTTGGTATGGAAACAAGAAGCCAAAGCTGAAATAATCCATCATTAGATGGCGCTTAGTGACAATATGGACTTCAGTTCTTTTGACATTTCCACGGCAATGAATATACTATAGATTGAACTGAACATTATTATTAGATGAATCTAATTCTACAGATTTAATCAGTTTTTACGAAATAAGGATTTTATGTACCAAATTCATGGATGGAACAATGCTGCAATCATTACTTATCAAATATGGCAAAATAGTTAAACCGCATGGTTATTTAATAATAGCAATTGTTGTACATTTGATATTTTCTATTTCCATATTTGATATATATTTCAAATCAACTGTGATACATGGAATGAGTCCCCATACTAATTCATTGCCTTCACCAGCAAAAAGATTAGTACTGTTTGTTATTGATGGACTAAGAGCAGATTCCTTTTATAGTTTAATAGATAATAAAGATAATAATATGTTCTTAAGGTGAATTAAATTTTTTACTATTATTGTTTAAAATGTTTTATATATTTTATTATTATTTACAGATTTATTATAGAAAACAGAGGAATATCTGGAATTTCACATTGTCAAGTACCAACAGAGTCAAGGACAGGACATGTTGCATTAATAGCTGGAATGAATGAAGATGTTTCTGCAGTGTTAACAGGTATTATTGACTAAGCATGCTAAGTATTATTTATCACTTTTAATTATTTTTTATATTTTAGGATGGACACGAAATCCCGTGGGTTTTGATTCAGTTTTTAATGAAAGTCGGTTTACTTGGAGTTGGGGAAGTCCTGATATATTACCGATATTCTCAAAAAATGCTCATCGAAATCACGTTTTTACTCACTCTTACGACCCTGATGAATTGGATTTTGCATCTATAAATCCTGCTTACGGAGACACTTGGGTTTTTAACAAAGTTGAAGTGCGTACACATTTTTTTAATAGTAAAATTTATTCAATTTATTAATTATAAAATTTTAGAAATTTTTAAAATCTTCAAAAACCAATAATACGTTATCAGAGATGTTATCTAAAGACCAAATCGTCTTCTTTTTGCATCTTATTGCTACAGATACTCTGGGTCATGGGAAAAAACCTGACTCCAAGTAAGCTTTATATTTGAGATTAATTTGATTGCTTAATAAATGATTTCTGTCTTGAATGCTAGTGAATATCGAGAAAACATCATTAATGTTGATAAGCAAATTAAGCTTATTGTTGAATCAATTGAAAAGTACTTTAATTATGATGAACAGACTGCTTTCATTGTAACTGCCGATCATGGAATGACAGATCACGGCAAATAATATTCATAAATTTTTAAAAAAATTATTATATAATGAAATTTTTTCAGGATCACACGGTTCGGGTAGTAGGGAAGAAACCGAAGTTCCTATAGTTACATGGGGAGCAGGAATCAGAGGTCCTGATTTAACAAAGAAATATGAAATTAAACAGGTAATATTTTTTTTATTTTTAGAAAATATAATATCTTAATGATACTTTTAATAGGTTGATACTGTTCCACTGATGTCTGCACTAATTGGAGTAGCTTATCCAATGAATTCAGTGGTTAATTACTTAATTTACAAAATACTGCTAGTTTTATTAATGGCATTTTAGTTTTGTTTTTGTAGGGAGTATTACCACTTGAGTATTTTAATGTCAGTAGTGAATTTATTGCTACTAGTTTGTTTACGAATGCAATGCAACTGGTATCACTTAGTGATGCTAATGAAGAATTGAAAAAAAGGACTGCATTAACGTTTAAATTCAATGAATACAGGTTTAATTTCTCTTAATTTATGTTAAATTATGCAAATTAATTTTTATTCTAATTACAGTCGTCTCACAACTGTTCACAAGTCAGCATTGATTAACAGAATACAAAACTTACTTTTGAGAAAAGAAAGAAATAAAGCGGTTCGTGAAGCAACATCAAACTGTAATTTGCAGTCACAGTACAAGCTTTATCTATTTTCAGATTAAAGAAATCCAAAAGCTTGTTAACAAATCGTTAGACGCAATTCGTTATTACGAAACCTATGACAGAACAGTTTTAAAGTGAGTATATAATCTTATATCACCTAAAAGTTACATAAAATATAAATTTTATGTTTTGTTTTTAGTATTACTATTTCAATGGGATTTCTGTTTTGGATGATATACTTGATAAGCTTTATTTTAGAAAGATATACATCATTATGGAACGTGTCGTTAAACCTTACTGAAAATCTTCCAGCTAGTCAAAAAAATATTTTTTTAATTCCATGTATAACAATAGCTGCATTGATTATATATTTACTTCAAGGTAATTTTTTACTTTTTTATTTAGCAAATGTTTTATGGTTAAATTTATTAAATATGTTTGTATTAATTAGTTAGGCAAGTAAGAATCCAGTTCTACGCCTACTTTTTTATTCCTTTAATATTTGTGATTGCTGTTTACAAACGGTGGGTTAATATTATTATAATTCTTATGAGTTTTTTGTTGAAAATGTATTATTTTAATTTAGGTTAAATGTTTTTAAACTAGCACTGAAGGTACTCAAAGAACAATCATCACTAAAAGATTTACTTCTTAAAAGCGTTGTTACGATATTCGTTTTAGAAGTTCTTGTAAGAAAATACAATGTTATTTTATTTTCATGCACAATGACTATAATTTAAATTTATTTTTTCTTTAGGTATTAGCATTCTTTAATAGAAGTGTTCTGTCACTGGGTTTGTTAGTTGTTTCAATGTGGTCTTGGTTTTCACCAATGAGATTAAAAAATAAGGTTGGTAAAGAAGTATTTTTATGAGATGATGAATAAAACATATATTTAATTCAGAAAATATGCATTTTATGGACGTTGAGTATTATCTGCCTTTCATTTTTCCCATTGTTGCCTATAGTCGGTACAATTTTGAATTACTATTTAGTGTAAGTTAAAAAAGCAAATTATGCACAAATATTGATTGTATAGGATTTATTCTTCTTTTATTAGATACGTCTCAGGTTTGCTTAGTCTGGTTTTCATTACTTATTTTGCTTTGAGATCTGAATTGAGACCTCATTTCAGATTTTTACAATTTTCCGAAATTAGAAAGAAACCGGAATTAATAATACTAGCATTGCAAGTATGTGTGCTATACGAATATTTGCTATTAATATTTAATAACTGCAATTGATTTTCTTTAGATATTTTTTTTAGGTCTTTCAATATTGATTAAATACACTACCATTCAGAGTATAGAGAATAATAAAGGACTGCTGCTGCCAAATCAAATATTAGCATGGATGATACTAAGTAGGTCACACATTTCTAATAAAATTTTGAATTTCTAAAATATATGTTAACGTATTAAATTATATCTCCCAATTCATATTGTTTTATTGTGCATTTGAACTTTGTGTTCTTAATCCTATACATACGGTGACGCACTAGATACGATATGTTCTACCCTGTTTTTCTCTAATCTTCTATGACAATCTATGGCCATGGGTTAACTACTTAAGCCCCAGGCGTACATTCTTGTTAACAACACCCTTTTTTCTATCCGCCCACTTCCCCTTCTTATATTCACTTTGGGTTTTATGGGTGGCCACCATGCTTTTTGCATATAAAATTAGGATTTTTTTTTACTAATTATCAAAATTTTTATACTTTTCAAATCGAATATTACAAGGCTAAAAAAGAATTGATTTTAAAATTAAAAACATCTACACTATACCTCAAAAGTATGTGGACACAACATTAAAAATTGTTTTAAGGGTTATAACTTTTTAAATTTTAAATATAAATTAAATTTTTTTAAAAATTAAGAAAGTTTTTGGATTATAAATAATGGAAAAACAATAACATGATCATAAGGGTACAGAATTTGATCCCACAAAAGAATCCACAGTTATTGTTGTTAAAGGAGTGCCTATTCATGATAAATTCAATTTTCTTGTGCTAGTTTTTATTTTTTTTCATCTGTTGGAATTTAATTTATATTTAAAATTTAAAAAGTTATAACCCTTAAAACAACTTTTAATGTTGTGTCCACATACTTTTGAGGTATAGTGTAGATAACTAATGTATATTGAATGTTTCTTAGTTAAAAAATCTAGGTCACTAACATTTTAAGAGGATTAACATGTTAACATGCTAAACAGTTAAATAGTTTAAATTTTATTTTAATTAATCATCACACATTTCTAAACAAGTAAAAATAATTAACTAGTCAGTTAAAATGTTTTAAATACAAGTAATTAATTTTATTTCTTTTAGGTTTCAGCTTTTTCTTACCATTGTTTAGTACAACTAAACTCTTAGTGCGTCTCTTTCACGTTTACATTTCTGTGTTTCCAGTTTATGTGATGATGAGCACTTCGTATCCTTAAAATGATTGAATAGCTAACGAAAATTGAATAAATATATCTCCTTAATCATTTTATAGATATGAAGTTATTTTTTTATTATTATTTTGTTTTATGTGTTTAATATGGGTTTTATGTGAACATGAAATGTCTACAACATCTCATATGAAAATACAAAATATTAATTTAATCAGTACCAACTCGGATTCAGTTTTGACATTTGAAGATATTCGAAGAGCCTGTTTTTTTGTATCCTTTATTATCAGTTCGCATATGTTTTAAATATTATAATATTGTTCTTAAATCTTTTAAAGTTATTTTTTATCTTTACTGCTTTCTTTGGAACCGGCAATATTGCCAGTTTAAGCAGTTTTGATGCAGTCTCCTTATTTTGTTTTATTACCGTATTTCATCCATTTCCCATGGCTGTACTTTTAGTATTAAAAGTAAATATTATGTTTGTAAGATTGATACACCAACTAATTAAACTGTATTTACATTTTAGGTAGTTATTCCATTTATTATAGTAGCATGCAGTTTTTATTCCATAATAACAGTTTGCCGCCTTCAAGTTTGGAGTTTGTTTTCTCTAGTTTTGTTTATGTCGGATTTTATGAGTTTGGTATGTATATTATTGATTGTGAGATTTAATTTTTTTTTTAATCATTTCTTTATCTTATGTTTCAGCATATGTTTCTAATGGTGCAAGATTTTGGTAGTTGGTTAGAAATTGGTTCGAGTATCAGTCGTTACATTTTAATGATAAGTGTGACTATATTTTTAATACTGTTGTACTTTTTTTCACAAATATTAATGACAAAAACCTTGCAAACAGAGAATTTGTCAAAAATTCGAAAAAATTAAAATTTAAATATTAATTGTTATAAATTAAATATTGTATATTTTTGTGTTGTTATAAAATTGATAAATTGGTAGTTAGTAAGTTGCATTTTGTAATAAACTACTGTGATATTTGTAATTTATATTACAGCTATTTCATACAGAAGAAACTGAAATAGTTGAACAGAACCTTAGATGGCCATTTTTTAAGTTCCTTTAATGAAGATAAACTCGTCAAGAATTGTATTTTAAATAAAAATTAATTTCTATTTTGCTATCCAGTTGTAATTAAAAGTAAATAAACTCGATCATCTTGGACATAGTCCAAGTGTTCATCAGCTGTTGTCATATGAAAGGTGGTCTTACGTCAAACGCGAACGACCATTCAGCGTCGATCTTGAGCAGACTTTGCCACTGCGCACGCGCGTTAGTTCTTTAAAAATGGCGCGGTTGTTCGATAGCGTTAGTCCTTGACATTCTTTAGGATTTGTTGATTAATTAGTGAAAAACTTTATTTGCGAGTTTGGAATTATGTCGAAATGATAGCGGAGGATGTGTCTAAATTGTACACAGTTAATGATGAAGTGACATTAATCTTAAGTATAATTTTTTAGTTTACGCGGTTGACACTCGTGCCACTTATTTGTTTACGTCGGAAGGGAACACATTTCCTTAGGTAATTACCGTAACTATAAGTTTAATTTTTAAATTTTGTTGTAAATTAGTTTGATTATTATTTTAGCTAATATTGAAAAGTTTAATTAGCACTTAATACTCGAAAATAGTTTTATATTAAATAGAATTTTAAAATGCAGTCGATAAATCACTAGTGTCTATGCTTTTATCATCCTTTTGTCTTTACAACTCAACCACTTTTATGCACGAACAATCAAACGCTATTTTATAAAATTTAAAACATTATATAATTTCAATTATCATTATTTAGTGAAAAATATTTCGTGTATGCCCTGTATGAAACAGTCACACGTCATTGAACGAGCGCCGCCAGATCTTCATTTTGGCGCGCCCGTTGTCATTTGTGCAGAAGTTTCAACCGAGTGCACACTTGTCTTGGTAGGTCTCCTAATTTCCCATTTTACAGCTAAATTTAGCTAGATAATACTTAATAATTGTAGCTTACTTAATATTTCCACATTTATATTGCTTTAAATTTATTTAATCGCCAAAATACATAACTTTAATTTTGTTCATGTGTGTGATCGTCATTACGTTCATACATAAGGGATACTACACGGTTTTAATTATGCAAACTTATTTATTCGGCGATTTTATTTTTTAAAATGTACCTATAATATAAATTAGGAAGTCAAAATATGTTGAAATATTTTATTTTCTAAAATAATTGAGTTGATGGGATATATTGGGTCCTGTTTTGGCGCCTTTAGGTGGTTAGGGTTGGTCAGTTTGGTGGTGGTGGGCGCGAAACAACGTAGACTAAGATTCAATATTTTACAGTTGCTGCATAATCCGTCCACTAGTAGACTGAAACTTTTGTCCCAAGAATGTCTAGAAAGAGGTAAGTTTAAGTAAATTCAATTTAATGAATCAGTTTGTAAATGATGGTTTGCTGTTAACCGCTGGCCTTGTGTAGGTGTGACCCGTTAGAGTAGTAGTTAAGATTTTTTTTTATTATCATTTTTCCAGTGCCAGACTTCAAATTAAAAGAAACGGTCGACAAACTCCAGCAATTTTGAATAGAAAAAGAAAACGGGATTTCAATGAAGAGGTTAGTGGTTTATTTCATACTTCCTAGTACAATCTCTGAGTATAAAAGATAAGATAGTTTCTGATTACCTCAAACTGCATAAATTGTTTATTTTGAGTTATATCATTTATACAAATTATGTAACTGGTGTAAACATGTTTATAAAAGTATTAATTAAAATAAAATTTCTCTTGAAATGCTTTCTTGCCATTCTTAAGGAAAAAGGTGATTGCTTTAATGACTGAGAAAGTTGTAATAATCTCACAGAGGTTTGATTTCTTTTTGTTTAGTTGGAACTTGACACAAACGTTGCAACTGACAGTAGTCAGAAAATGCGAGTTGATGAAGATATTTTGTTAACTCCAATCGATATAACAACAATAGGGAAAGCTTCTTGGAGCAGGTAAATACAAAATAATTTTTACAGCTGAGATTTTAAATTGGAAACTAATATGATAAATTCTATTAAATTTCAGATTTCGAGATTGGTCAACTCTACCTTTGTTACCAGCTACTAAAAGTAGTCCTTTACCTAACTTAACTTGGGCAGATCCACGTGAAGTTTGGGATTTTATGATTAAAAAAGACATGAAGTATAAACGAGATTCAAATGTTTTAAGACGACATCCTGCCATAGAAGCTGGCATGCGTTCAATTCTTTTAGACTGGCTCATTGAAGTAATTTAATTTTTTTATATATTTTTATTATTACTGTAAGTTAAATATCTCTCTCTATATTTTTTATTGCAGGTTTGTGAAGTTTATAGGTTACACCGTGATACTTATTATTTGTGCTTGGATTTCATTGATCGATTTTTAGCAACTCAAGCAAATTTGCCAAAATCCCAGCTGCAACTTGTAGGAATCACTTCATTATTTTTAGCTGCCAAAATTGAGGTACAAATTTTTTTATTTTATTGTTTTTTTGTGAGTATTATATGCATATAAAAAAAATCGTTAAAATTTTATTGTATTAGGAAATATATCCACCAAAAATTTCCGAATTTGCTTACGTCACTGATGGTGCATGCACTGAAGAAGAAATAAAAGAGAAAGAACTAGTAATTATGAGTGCTCTCAACTGGGATTTAGCCCCTGTGACCGTTCAAGGATGGATAAATACATTTCTGCAAATATCTAATTTAAAGAATATTAAGGATGTATCTTCGAAGTTTGAAATTCCCCAATATTCTGGATACATATTAGTACAAATATCTAGGGTGAGATAAAAAAAAATATTTGATGTTATATTTTTTTATATTACTTATTCCTTTATTTTTTCAGTTGGTTGATTTATGTATGTTAGATATAGGTAACCTTGCTTTCACATATAGCATAATTGCGGCCTCTGCTATGTTTCATGTTACATCAAAAGACATTACGTTTCGAGTTTCTGGTAAATTTAAAAGAAATACCGTTCAATAGTTTAATTAATTAATTAAACTGTGGGTGTCCGATTTAGGTTATAAATGGGCTGATATTCATGAGTGTGTTCAATGGATGACTCCATTTGCTGCTACAACTCGGGACCAAGGCCCAGTAAAACTAAAATATTTTGAACAGATATCTGATTATGATATGCACAACATTCAAACACATTCTCCGGACCTCACCGGGCTGTTGGTAAGCTTTGAAAGGTTTTAATTTGAATTCATTAGATTAACATTTTTCGTAACTTTTGTATTTTAGGAAGATGCTCAAGCTCGATTGAGTTGTGTGTACACTAAAGACAACCCTGACTTCATGACTCCACATAAGAGCTACAATAGAAGTAGTTGTGATTCGAATGGAGATGAAGACAGTATATTTTAGCACTGGTTTAGATTTTTTAATTTGTTTATTGAGATAATGTGTCTATTTAGTGCAATCTCGTCGTTTTCATTATTTTTAACATTGCCATGACATTAAGCATTGATTTGTACATGTTTTTTTTTAATCAATTTTATGCAAATTTTAATACTGATTTTTTTAAAAACATTTTTAGACATGATCTCTTATCCATCAACAATGATAATTTAACTTTTATATTCATACAATTTCCTAGTCGTAAGTGGAATTCATGGAAATTGTTAAAGGCTCATTTTTACTAAACTGCCAATTTTATTGTTAATCTTGTATCTTTAAATGTTTGGGAAATGTATTACTGGTTAGAATAGAATCAACGCGACAACAATTTTTGTTAGACATTTTTTCTCAAGCTAACTAGTCATTTAATTGTATAAATACTCGGAATGTCAAATCATTCCAAAGACTCGAGTACTTGTTCGGATGTTTTAAATCCGATTATTTTGTACTTTTATATTATCCACATTGTAGTTTCTAGCTTTTGTTTGTGATTATAAATTGTGTTTAAACGTGAAAAAAATTGTTTAAAATAAAATGGGAGATATATTCAATATAACTAAATTGTAATTTCATGATTAACACTTTACAATAATAGCCTTTACGGATGAACACAATTGTGAGCAATGGATTGGAAAGTTTTAAGTTTTCTTTTGAGCTGATTGACGTTGGGCTTTAAATCGCGACGTTGGCCTGTTTACACTAGAAGCTGATGGTTGATCAATTGGATTATGCTCAACTATTGATTGTTGAATAACAACCTACAATTTAAAATCAATAATTGTCATAGTTTAGAATAAAAAATAAAATAAAAATTAATTTAAAATAAATTACTGGTGAGGGAGATGATGATTTAATTGATTGAGGATCAATTATTTGTATTGAAGGCTGGGTTTCAGCATCTACTCCTCTAGAATTAGACTCCCTTCTTTTGAGAATTGATTTTGGCGTTTTTTGAAGAAAATGCCCATATTTAACATAAATATCAGCGGGATTAGTAACTTCGCCAGAATAAGAAGCCTCTTCTACGTTATTCGAATCATCTGACTAAAATATAACAGTCATTTTATTTTATGACATTTTTGCTAAAGAAGAAGACTCACTTGGAAATGAATTGAATCTGGAAAATTAGTATGAGTAAAGTGAATTGTCAAAGGAGAAGCGTCATCATCATTTTCTGATTCTTCTACATCATCCTCTTGTGTAAAATGTTTGGAAATAGCATCAGTCTGATCTTGCCATGACACACGTCTTCCCTTATTGCGATATACATTAACTGTGTCCCCATAACCACCTGCTGAACTCGTGGACGCAATATTTGTTTGTGTCTGACTTTCTTCTTGAATTGTATCTTCAGGAAGACATGACTGGGTGGACATATTTTGCATTTGGTTTCTTGCTTCAGTTAATTGCTTATGATATTTTTGAACATTTTTCTTGTGTTGATCTGTAATTTGTAAACGCTAAATTAATACATCGTAAATACGAATTCCTCAATTGTTTACCCCTCCATATAGCTTCCTTTTCGTCATCGTACTCTTCAACTAAATCAACTAAATCATGCGGTTTAAAATGCTCTTCCGTAAAACCAATCCAATTTTTAACATTTCCCTCCTCTTCGTGATATTTGGCGAGCATTGTGTCGCAATCTATAAAATCAGATTAAATAAAGTTGATATTTTATTTTTATTTTTTTATTTTATTATATTTTTACGCTTTAATCTTCGTTCAATTATTTCACAAGCCTGTTTACAAGACCTCTCAGCATACCAATTATCTCCTAGCAATACGAATACTTCATTAGTATGAACAACCTTACCAGGAACCAAAGCTAATGGACCGAGTGGAACCTGGAAAAAAAATCAAAATATTATTTAAGTCTTGTTTTCAAGAAAAGAAACCTACATCTTTACCATCATATCATGACTAGTTTTCTCAGGTAGCGTTCGTATAGTTTCATTTAAACTTTCATAATCCTTTTTAAGTTTTTCCCTTAAAAAAATATGAAATTAGATATACCATTAAGTTCCAAGTCGTAGACAACAAATCTTACCATTGCGCAATATTTGCCTTACAAATAGATAAGTCCTCCTCGTATTTCTGTTGAAATCTCTTCGTATTAGAGGTATTCATTTCTTAAATATAAGTTTTTTCAAACGTAATGATTAGAATCCATAAAGATCGGACGCCTATTTGATTTCGTTAGCAGGAAAACATTTAACCATGTAAGCTTTGGATAACCAGACTGAATATCTAGCGCCATCGCAATGCCTCGAAATCCATAATCGTATTATTTGCACTGCACATGCTCAAGCTTACTCCAGCTAACCGTAAGTATGATCTTATAGTTAAACTTGAGATCCTTCTTGCCGGTAGATGCTGGTGATGGGAGATTAGATATGTCAGGGCATAACCCTCTTTATTAGAAGGACTGGGTCATTCCTAATAGTTCCCTTGCTAAATTTGGGAAAGTTAAAGATGGTGGATTTTCTTAAATTTGGCCTAAAGGTGGCGTTAAATTCCCTCCCCTTAAATGAGTTACTTTCATGCTAGCAGAACCCCACATAACATCTGTAAGCTCATTTAACTTGATACTATCTTTATTTCAAATTATAATTCTTTTTGATTTCGATTTCTTTTGATTTTAATTACTTTCTATTTCGATTTCAATTTTAATTTGTTTCTATGTCCATTTTGATTCGAATTGTTTTTATTTCTATTATTTCTACTATACTATCAAT
>JAQFZN010000237.1:0-38788 GCA_034687075.1 Geophilus carpophagus
TATCTGATGGATTAGTTGTAATCTCTGAATTGTTTTTTGTGTTCTTCTAACAACATGCCTTTTGTTTTTTTGTTGTTAATTTTCATTACTTGGATGATTTCTATCTCTTGTATTTTTTTAGTTCTTCTTTTTGCTTTTTCCTCATTTTTATTCTCTCAGATTTCTACTTTGTTCATTTCTTTTTGTTCTTATTCTCAGTGCTTCTGCATCATCTATAGGACTATTTCTTTTTCTTTTACAAAAATTACTTTGTCTGATTCTGTTTAATTTTAATCTTTTCACTTATCACTTAATTCTATATTTGAATCCATGATGAATTAGTTTGGATTTAAATTTCTAAATTAATATTTGAATTCTACACTTAACCCTAATCTCTATTGTTTCTTATGCTTTTCTAAATTAAATATAAAAAAGGGACCTGAAATTATTTATTTAAAGTTTTTTTATTGCTATAATTTCCTATAATATAATAAACTATAACAGAAAGTGTGATTAATTTAAAAAAGCTAAATAACAAAGAGAAATGAAATTTGGCAGTAAAACAGTTAACTCATCAGCTGAGAACAGACAACTGAAGTAGTTAGCTGTGAGAGCCCAATATATTGACCTAATAATGACATAATGACATATAATGACGTATGATAACATATGACGTACAGTGGACGCACATTGAGTTGGCGATTGACATATGCAACAGTAAAACAATGAAATGTGATTTAATTTTTAAAAAAGAACTCAAAGCCAACTGAGAAAAGACCACTTAATTCAAAATTTATTCATAGGTTATAAAAAACATCCAAAACAAAAAAAACCACTGTTCTGAATTTTAATGCAGGTGCAGGCACACGGTTATTCAAAAATTAAGAAAAAATCATCTTTCTCAATAACAAGTTTTCAATAACAATGTAATAACAAACATGTAATGACAATAATATATAGATACTGTATAATTCTACGTTCATCCACATTGTTACACTACATCATAACATGGTTGCCATGGCTACAACCAAGTAGTAACTATGGCAACCAAGTTATGACGTGGCGTTACTACATACGCACCTTAGCGTATTATATATATAGATTTTTATAATTTGGAAATGACACCTGATAAGAGAAAAATCTATATGGCAAATATATCAATAAGCTTCAGTATTGGAAAAGGCAGCATTAAAATAATATGTAATTTCAATAATGATAAGAATTATATAATGCTTACTGGTGTATTATACTGTATATACCAGAGTTAAAGTAAAGTCTTATCAGTACTGCTCGATTAACTGATATAGGATACAAATTATGGTACAACACAGAAGAATGCAATATTATGAGAAATAATATACAAGTTCTATCTGGGAAAAGAATTGGAAACAATTATTATTTAGAAATAGAAGTTCTACACAATAATACAACAAGGTTTGTACGATTGATCGACTGTAGAATTTATCGACTCCACAACTGATTGAAACATTCAACTGATAAACGTATGATTGATCGCTTCCAGGGCTTTTTTGGAATCTTGACTTTCAAAGTAGAAGTTTTCATTCCATTGATTCACAACCCTTATTACAATAACACTTAATTGTGGTGTTGCATCTTATAGCTAATTATACACTTACAGCTATACAGTATATATTTACAGCAAATGTTTATGATTAGTTATATAGTTTCACTTTTGCTTCTTTGGGTGTACATGGGTGTATTGAGACCAATATGATAATGTTTCATGGTTCTAAAGGGAAATTTGCTTGTGCTTGCCATATGAAGTTTGCATGACTGGATTCTTTAACATAACACAGTTTACAGGGTTGTGAAACTTTTATTAAATGAAACTTTTATTAAATGAAACATATTTACAATATATGAGGAATATAAATTGATCAGTAGGAAAACCAGATAATAATAACTGTTAGTTAAAATAATTTATTTTGAGGATCACTCAAACTTTTGTTATTTTTGCCCACATCCACTTCTCTCAATCCTGATTAAACAAAAAAAGAAGAAATAGACTGATTAAACAAAACAATTAAACAAAAAGTTAGTCAAGTTGGCTGTTAGTCAAGTATGACTGATTGACCCCTCAACTGATTGACTCTTGACAAAATCAAGGGTTGATCAGTTGAGAGTTGATCAGTTGAGGATTGATTAATCGTGATTCGATCAATCGTACCTAGGCCAATACAACAGATAAAGTTAAAAATGTAAATAGCTCAACTTTATGGCATTGTAGACTTGGTCCTTTTAGTTATAATTCTCTTGGTCAAACGAGAAAAGAAGAAATGGTCAAAGATACAAAGTTACCAATTATTAAAGCAACCAAATGTCTTCCATGTGTTTGTGCAAAGTTAAAAAGAAAACCGTACCTAAACTGGCAACGCGACACTTATACTCGTTTAGAATTACTACATATGGATTTAGTAGGATCAATGAAAGAACAATCCCTAGGAGATTTTAAATATACAGTATGATAACAATTGTTGATGATGCATCACTTTATATTTTTGTTTTTCCACTTAAATCCAAAAATAAAATTTTTAATACTTTTAAAGTACTTAAAAATAAGATAAAAAAACAAACTGGTGATAAAATCAAACATATTTGTATTGATAATAATGGAGAATTTTATTCAAATGCATTTATTTCTTTTGAGTGTTACTTAAATGTATACATGTGTTAATTTGTAATTTTTTAAAAATTAATTTTGGTTTTATTCACATGTGTTTACTCATATTACTTCATTGTTTAAGGCCTTTTCGATCTTTTCCCTAAGATCACCACCAGAACTGTGGTTTTAGCTATATGCTAATGTCTATATACTGTATATATGTTTTTATGTTAAAACATTGCAGTCATGTCCAGTAACGTTTTTATGACATTTTAAGTTTCAGAATCATCTTTCTGATGTTTTTCTGCATCTTTTGGTACACTACATTTTACTTTTGTAAGTTTTTGTTGTGTTCTTTTTATTGGTTTGTTACTCTTCTTCTTCTTATTGTTATATTATTATATTGATTTTCTGGTTCTTCTATTTGTTCTACTTGTTTTATTATCCCCTTGTCTATATCTAAACCCCTGTTGTCATTTAAATATGTTTCTTTCTTTTTGGCTTTCTCACTTTCATAGCTTTCCAATATTCTTTCTTTACACTAATCTTCTGCTACAGTTTTGATTGTTGCTGTCTCCCATTTCATTTCATGTCCTGTTTCTTCTTTGTGTTAGTACATGATATTTTTTGTTTTTCTTTTTTACACTTCTTTTATGTTCCTCTACTCTCACCTCTAATGGTCTACTTGTTTCACCTACATATATTTTGTCACATTTATTACATTTTATAGTTTATACACCAATGCCTTGTGTTTTTGGTGTAATTTGTTTATCTTTAAATGCATTTGTATAAATAGTTTCAGTAATGCAAGCACTTTTAACTCTATCCAGTCCACCTCAGAATATACCCTTTTCGGTACTATAGTTGTGGCCAGATTTCCAGTCTATAACATGTCTTGTACTATATTAATTATAGAGTCATATTGTTTCTATTTTTCTTTTACCATTCTTATTTTTTATTTCTGCAATTGTGTCTAAGTATTTAATCTTAGTATCAATTTTCTCTAATTTTACTTGCAATCCATTTTGTTGATTCCATATTTCACCAAATCTTTCCAGGTCTTCCTTTTTGCCTAATATACACATATCATCTACATATCTTTTATATTTTTTAGTTTTATTCCCTTTTCTTTTAGAACTTTTATTACTTTTTTTCCTGCTTTCTGGTGCATAACTTTGCTAAACAAGGACTAATGCATAATCCTATAAATAGACCTGTTTCATGTTTGTATCAGGTGTTTTTCCATTCAAAAACATCATCTTCTAAACATGTCTCTAATAATTTTATTAATATTTCAGTTGTTATTAGTTTATTTTCTATCTTTAGAGATCAATTTTCACTTTCTTTTTCTAAAAGTTTTTACCTTCATTGAAAGCTTTCTTTTTATCTACTAATGGATACATAGCATTTATATCATAGATTGCTATCTGATCATTTTGATTTAGCTCAAGATTTTTTATACTATTAACCCAATCTTTAGTAGTAGTCTAGGATGTTTCTTCTTTCTGCATTAATGTTTTGATAATCTGTGCCAACCATTTAGCTAAAGGTCTTGATGCACTTTCTCTCATATTGATTATTGGCCTTACTACTTCTTCTTTATGTATCTTTATTTTGCCTGTTATTATTGCAGATCTTTCTTTTTCCAATGGTCTTATCCACTTATATTCTCTAATAGTCCATAAGAGTGTTTAGCTTCATTAAAAATCAGTGATGCTTTCCTAAAATTTATCAGCCGGTTCTAAAATAATTTTATTTAAAACATGAAATCCACTTATTTAGTTATTAATTCCAAAAAAAAATTATTTGCATAAAACTGAAACTTTGTATAACAACAAAAAATTATAAAATTTCAAACATAAATATTATTATACATTAATTAAATCATTTTAAATATGTTTTTAAAATAATTTTTATTATATTTATTGGCTTTAGATTTTTTTCACCCTGGTATCATCAGCTGAGTTATGGCTCCTTAACCAACTTGTTACATAGGAAATTGCATCCCAAGTTTCCAGTGTGCAACCAATTAAGTTTAAAGTCATTAAATGTGATAAAGTCTTGACGGTTAATCTGGCTCTTATATCAGTAATTATTAAGTTCATTAATGAAAATCCTCGTTCTGTTTCAGCACTGCTAACAGCAACTGTATTAACAATATGTTTTGCTTTTTGAATGTTTTCTGAAATTTTGTAACTTCCTTATTGCCATTGCTTATTACATTTTCTAAATAATTACGGAAATCATTTTTTTGGATATCAAATTTAAAAACATTTCAAAATTCATCAAATTTCTATTCGGCTTTTAACCACAAAACCATAATATCTTGAATTTTTCAAGTGCTCAGCGCTAGCAAATTTGCTAGCTCATAAATTTTGCTGTTATCAATATTTTTTCTTGTTACTACTTTATCATACTTGAGAGGAATTTATCAATCTTAATTTCATATTTTTTATGATGCTGTCAATAAGAGAATTTCTGGAAAGGCTACCATAAATTGTTTTCGACAAAAGGTAATGTTTTTGAAGGCTTCAGAGTTAATAACTTCATCTTCTTTTTTTTGTAATAGCCACAATGGTTTTTGAGAATTTGATAAGCATTAGTTGTTCTTCTAATTAATTGATCTCCTCTGGCAATGTTCATATTTCTAGCTTGAAGGGCATTGGATAGTAGAGAGCACTTCTCAAGGATGTCAATCATTAGTGCTAAATCTACTAGGAAACATTTGTTTTGTAGTTGTTTTGCCATTCCAGAAAACTTTGGGTTAGAGTTAGAAGAAAAGAACGTATACAAAGCAGGATATCTTCGCCATACAGCAAAAGCAGCTCTAAGGCTGCATGAAGCCCATCTTGGCCCCAACACTCTTCTAAATTCTAATGATATTCAAACTAAAATTCTGAGAAATTCAGTTATGTTTGGTATTTATTAGATTGATGAAAAATACTATATATTCTGTCCACAAAATCTTTAAAATGATTTACTTGTTTGATGTTGTTTATGGAATCATCCAGAACAAGTTGCAGATGGTGATTAAGGTAATGCCAAATAATATTCATATGGAAAAATCTTTTATCCTTTCACTGACTCCAGATTTACAACCAAGCAGAGTGCTAGCACCATCAGAACAAAATCCAAATAAATTCAGTTTTAAATAATTTGTATCAACTCCAAAAGCAAGCAATATGTCCAACAATTTTTGAAAATTGGTTTTCGCATTTTGTGCATCAAGTTCTACAATATCTATGAAATTTATTGGGGATATTTTAGAAGATTCTACTGTAGATGATTTCACTTTAATAAAAACTATTAGTATTGATTTGCTGGAAATGGTGGAAGCTTTGTTAATAACAATACAAATTTTTAAATTCATTTTAATAATTGAAGTAAACATTTTTTTAAATTTCTTGTGCAATGTGTTCTACTATCTTGGTTGCACTATGTTGAGAATAAAGTCCATTTTCCATGTCCAAACTGTTTTTAACTTGAAGCTTTACTTTACTTTTCATATCTGAAAAAGGACAATTTTATTATGCTAGGCTGTAAACAGTGTTAAAGACTTTTGTGGTAGAATTGATAAATTTCTCATTCATCTTATCGATGCATGTTGTCAAAATTTGTTTTTCATGGATTTTTTTATGTTCAACAGCTTGTTTGTGTGCTTTTGATGCAAAAGGTTCACTCATTTTTTTCCTTAAAGATGCTTGTTGTACTATTTTGTTTTTCCCCAATGTGATTACTTTACATTCTTTTCATTCCTTAGATATTAAATTTAAATCCATTTTTGAACAAAACTTACATCCTTACTTCTGATTAGTGACAAATAAGCCATCATATTTTATTTTAAAATATTCCAATTGACTCACATTCCAACAGCATAGTAAACTGTTAGTGATGTCATTTTAAGAACTAGAAATCTCCAATATTTGTTCCTCTAAAGTTGACGAATCTGCTTCTAACTCAAATTCGGATGACCTGCTATCATCAGTAACTATTGTTTCCTCTCTCAGTTTTTTTGAAAAATATGTGGTTAATATATTTTGTCTCTTCACCTTCTAAAAATAAAATAAGAATGTAAAATAAATTACTATGGTAAAACATAAAAATAGCATAACCCAGGCATAATGGCCAAAACTAGAAAAAAACTCGACATAATAGCCCACAACCTAATGGTTTTTTTGACTTCTCAGAGAGCCTAAAAATGCAATAGTGCACATATTTGTTTTAATTTCACCAGTTGTTGTACCAGTTGTCGTACCAGTTGTCTGTGGGTATTAGAAACATTGCCTCAAGATTTGTTTTTCAAGCAACTTGCTAAAGCTGGCAAGTTTCTGCACATGAACAATTAAAAATTTTATTTTTTAAATTTTTTTGTGATAATAGATTAGTTTGTCTTGTTAGTTAATGTTTTTATCTGATGAGAAAGTTATTACCAGTCATGAAGGAAGGAATGCTGTTTCTAAAGCAGGAGAAATATTTCCATTTTGCAGTTATAAAACGTCAATTTATTTCAATTACAACTGAATCAAGAACTTCGCTTATACAAACTTGATTAGATGACGCAATGCTATTGAAAAAACATCCAGGACTAAATTGGAATTAGTTCTAAGATTAAATTGGAATTAGTTTTTAAACTTCCTGACTTTTTTACACTGTATCCATCTAATTTTTTATACATAGTTAATTTTAAGTGTTCTTCAACCTTTGCTTTACACTTTTCTTTTTTAATAGCTCTTAATTTTCCTCATTTGTCAGGTTTTACCACTATTACTCCATTTTCTTTCAAGCATTTTTTTAAACTTTTTTTAATACTTTTTTGTTTCTGTAGTTTTTTGTGTTATCTTATCTCTTTTAATGGTGTTCCATATGTTTAATTTGATTTTGTTTTTATCTGTGGTAATTTTTGTTATTGCTTTTTCACATTCTAATATTACTTCTTTTTTATTGTTTTTGTTTGTATTACTGTCTTTTAAGCAAAATTAGCTACCCATATTCACTAATCCAAATTCTTTTGCTGTAAAACCTTTTGTGGTTCTGTCCACAACATTATTCCATGCCAGTTTGTTTCTCATGTTTTCTTGTGTTATTGTATTTTCTCCTCTCATTAATTTTTCTGCATATTTTAAATTGTATTTTTGTATCCATTCTTTCCATTTTTTAGTTTGCTTTACTGAAGTTTTCCTTTAGATTGTTTAAGCTTTTTCAGCCAATCTCATTTCATTCTTTTTCTCTTTCTTTATTATTTTTGGTTTATTTGTTTGCTTCTTGTTTTAGTTTACCAATTACTTTATAAATATTTTTTATTATTTTTGTTATAACTTTTATTTCTGCTCTTTTTAGGATTTTGTCAATCCCATTTATGTTTGCTTTTATTTTTAATTTAAGTAAAAGAGGTGTAAATCTTACACTCCTACAAGTTTTTCGTAAATTTATTCTGCCCATGCAATTTACCACTTTTCCCATTACTTTCTTCCATTCCTCTAGAATTGAGTGTTTTTGTCAACCTGTGAAGTAGAATTTCATGCTTTAGTTGAGACTGCAAAAGATATACAATGGGTACAATCTCTCTTAGAAAAGTTAGGTTTAGGTAATGTGGCAAATACTACAACTATATTAATTAATGACAATCAATCAGCAATTAAGTTATCAAGAGATTCTTTGCTGCACAATACTACAAAACACTTTTGTTGCAAGACACATTATCTATGTGATTTAGAAGGAAAGAAAATTATTTTATTGAAATACATGAAATCAAATGAGATCCCAACAGATTTACTTACAAAGATTGTCAGTTTTGATGTTATATAATGTCATGCTCCAGTTTTTGAGGTCAATACCAACTTAAGAAAAAGAAATGAAGAAAGTCCAGAGAAATATGTTGTGTTAGACTTTAATTATCAGATTTTTAAAGTTACAATTTGTTGTATTGCCATTGGTTACTGTTGTTATAGTTCCTAGTTTTGTTTTGGGAATAAATTCATTCCTTTTATTCTGTTTATACTTCACACTATATGCTTTTTCTTCCTCCTTTCAATTCCACAACAAAATGGTGGGTGCCATTTTAAATTTTATCCTGATTACATGGGGAACTTAAAAGTACTTACTACACCATTAATACACAAATTTCTGATGGTTTGGAGAACAGTTCTCAAATGTAGAATGTATTTTGCAGTTGAACTTGCACAGATTCAATTGTCAGGCAGGTTGTTTCACAGCAGCATGTGTCAATGCATCAGTGGTAACAATGATACAAGGAAGGAACACTCCCTATGAAAACAAAGGGGCTCATTGGTCAGTGATAATGTTACACCATCTGACAACTATCTACTACTGTTTTGCCCAGTGTGGAGGTGATATCATCTTCATTAACCAATCCTGAGTCTGCTTCAGACTTAGACAAAACAAAGTCAGTGAACTTAGTGTGTTCTCTTCTCACTTGAGAAGATTTTCTTGATTCTAAGTCAGTACCTGGGGAATTGGTTTGTACAGGATCAGTTTCATGTGTTGTGGCAGTAAATATAGAATCTGTTTTACATTGTTTGCTGTATTCAGAAATTGAAAGATTGACCTATCTATTTTCTTTCTCTTTATTAATCCTGATGCAGATCATTCCTCAATCCAACATAGAGTTGTGTTATTGGAATCAGCTTAAGCAGAGAGTTGTTTGGTTTCCCATTGCTCAATGAGAAATGAAGGTGTTATGATTATATTTTTATGTATAATTAATATGTTGTGCTTAATGTACTAAGTTTTTTTTATACTATATGTTGTATTTAGTTTTACTTTCCGTTTTCATTTAGAAGAATGATCTGTCATGTGTAGCACATCAGTTCTTAGCTTGTTATGAACATTTATTATCTTTATCAGCCTACTTATTTCATTAACAAAGGGTAGCAGAGGATGGTTTAGCTGATAAAAAAAGAAGAAAGAGAAGACACCTAGAAAGAAGTAGCAGCACAAAATGGACTTATTTCTTGAGAGTTAAGGTGTGGTTTCATTATCCAAGAAGAATTTGAGCACAAATCTGAAGAAGAAGCATTAAAAATTTTATCAATAGCAAGTAAGGAACAATTACTTCTTGAAGAAAGTGACTGATCAAAGTAAAACCAAAGTGAAACTAAAGTGAAATTAAATTGATACTAACAAAGTGAAACTAACATGACTGCTGAGAATAAACAAGTCAACTCATGTCATGTAATATGCCTGTTAGATGACCCCAACTACCATTTATGGGCCAGGAGGGTGAAAATTATCTTAAGGGTAAGAAGATATGGTGAAATATTATGGATGTAAATGAGGCACCCCAACCAGTTGCAGGTCAGGCAAATGAAGCCCAGAAAAAAAATTAGGAGTAAATTTTAGTGATTTGGAGTTGAAAAAACAATTATTAAAGGGTGTTCTTGAGGAATATCGAACAATTGCAAATCAATTAAAACTGCAGAAAAATATGAAAATGAGAAAAATGAGAAGAACTAACTGAGGCAGAAAAAGAATTCAAGAAGAAGCTGCATGAAAAACAACAAGAAGGACAAGAAAATGTTTACAGAGTATGAGAAACACGAGAAAAGGGTAACAAGCAAGAAATTAGATGCCACAATGCGGTCAAATGGGCCATATTAAATCAAACTGCTCTTATAGGGTGAAATGCTTCAAGTATAATGATTTTAGACACATCTCAAAAAATTGCCCAATAAAGAAGGAAAAGAGGGAAAATGAAGGAAAAGAAGAAAGTTCAATATGAAGTTGCGATAAAGGAAAACAACAAAGATTATGGTTATTACAAGAGTTACCACACAAAAATTATTTGATTTTGCAAGCAAAATTAAAAAAAGAATCGCTAAAGATAGATAACTAAAATAAATATTCTGTTTTTATGATGAATGAAATGGATAAAGATATAAATCCTGATGATGCACACTTCATTTATAAAGAAGATAAAATAGGATTTATGGATTGGTTGCTTGATTCTGGATGTATCAGCTACATGACAGGAAAATTTGATAACGTTAAAAACTATCAAAAAGAGAAAAATCAGATCCAGAGAGCCGACAGCATTTTAACATCACATGGAAAAAGTGATATTGATATTGAGTGTGATGATGTGTATGTCAACAAGTTGATTAATGTACTGCTGGTTGAAGAACTATGTGCAAATTTGTTGTCAATTCCAAAGTTTGTTGATCACAATTATGAAGTCCATTTCAACAAAGACGAGGCAATAATTATTAATATAAAAGGCAACATTCTAACAAGAGGCAAACAAGAGGATAATCGATTTATTATTCACGCGTGAATAAAACTAAAGGAACAAGTGAATACAGCAATTGATTTAAAAGAACTATGGCACAAACATTTGGGACATACCAGTCACTAAAAAATAAATAAAATGACTTAAAGAAAGTTATTAGATGGGATTGGAGATGGAATTAACAAAGAGAAAATTTGTAAAGCATGTATTGAAGGAAAGATGATAAAATTTCCACACAAATTGATTAAAGATCTCAAGACAAAAGAAATCATAGAACTCTGGTATACTGATTTGATGGAACCAATCACTCCAATTACCAAAGGAGATCAAAAGTATATTTTGACAATTGTAGATGACTCAAGTACACAAATTTTTACCCAATTACTGTCAACAAAAGATGAAATAACAAAAGAACTGATTAAAACAATTGAAATAATGGAAAAACAAATGTTGAAACAAATAAAAAGTGACAATGGTGGTGAATGTATAAACATAAAACTTGAAGAATATTATTCAAAGAGAGGAATTAAGCAAGAATTGCTTACTGCTTACACACTGCAAAGCAACAGGATAGCTGAACAAGCTAACAAATCAATTAAAGAGATGACAACAATTTTATCAGCTGATTCAGGATTGCATTTAAACTTTTGGGGTGAAGCTGTTTTAACAGCTACTTACATTAAAAATTTTTGCATCACGAGCAGCACGAATAAAATTTCCATTCAAGTGTAGCGAAATAAGAGTAACAATACATCATTTACAAAGATTTGGATGTATTGCATTCATTCTTAGAGATGAACACCAAAAAAAGAAGTTTAAAGTCAAGACAAAAGGAGGATATTCATTAGGTATTCTATAAAAAGGAAAGCATACAGAATTTATATACCTGATAAAAACACTGTTTTACAAAGAAAGAAATGTCAAATTTAATGAAAATCAGATTTAGATGAAAACTCAGCACAAAGAGGTTGAATAAGACAAAATTCCAACTCAAATAACTAATGACATGATTTGGGAATTTTTGGACTAAAATTAAAGAAAGAAATGAGAAAGAAAATGAAAGCCAAGTCTTAAATGAACATGATGAAGAAAACAGAGAAATAGAAAATAGAAAAAAACAACATTGAAAACCCCCAAGAAACAAAAGATGATCTACAACCACTGGAAAAGAGTAGACCAAGAGGTACTACTAAACAAGTTATCATGTTGAAAAACAAAGAAGAGAGGTGGTTAAATAAGGAGATGACGTGTCTAGGAATATGTAGATCTGTGCAAATTGCAGACAAAAATGAGAACATGACAGCCCAAAAGTTCAAAGAACCAAAGTCACATAAAGAAGCAATAAACATGCCTGATAAATTACAATGGATTGAGGCCATGTAAGAAGAACTGGAATCTATAAAAAAACATAAAGTATAGCAATTAATAAAGAAAAAATTTTTGAAGCATTTATTGAAGGAAAATGATAAAATCTCCACACAAATTGCTTAAAGAGCAACAGACAAAAGAAATCATGGAACTCTGGCATGCAGATTTGATGGGACCAATCACTCCAATTTAAAAAAGAGGTCAAAAGTATATTTTGATGAAACATTTTCACCTGTAATCAGAATTGGGACAGTATGTTTCATGTTTGCTTTGGCAGCATTTTCTAGACTTAAGTTGATGCAATATGATGTAAAAGCAGCATTCTTGCATGGAGATTTGAATGAAAAGATATACATGCAACAACCACCTGGATTTCAACAAAATGGGGAGATGGTTTGCGAGCTATTAAAAAGCCTATATGGGTTGAAGCAGTCAAGTAAATGTTGGTATGACAAATTGAAAAAAGTTTGAAAGAAAGTTGGATTAAAGCAATGTCCAGATGTTATTTCTACCTGATAGAAGACAGAGAACATTTTTTAATGATTGGATTTCATGTAGATGATTTCATAAGCTTGGGAACTGAACGAAAATTTGAGAAAAGTATATAGATAAAAATAAAAAAAATTGATGTTGTAGCAATGGGACTACTTAAATATGCACTGGGAATTGAAGTAATTCAAATCAAAAATGAAATTTATGTAACTCAAAGAAATTGTGTGATGGAGACTGAAGAAGTTTCAAATGCAAGATTGAAAATCACTTGGTACTCCTATGGATGTTAATCAAAAGTTTGATAAATACAAAGAACCAACTGAAGTGGATCCAATGCAATATCAGGAGATTATAGGGAAATTATAATTTTTGGCTACAAATACTCAACCTGATATAAGTCATGCCATAAGTGTGTTGTCAGGGTATAACAAGAATCCATATAAAATCCATTTGATGGCACTTAAACAAATACTGAGGTACTTAAAAGTAACCTAGAAATATGGATTAATTTACCAAAATGGAAATGCAAGTTTAAAAGCATATTGTGATGCAAGCTGGGATTGAACATTTAAAGCAAAATTTTTCTTAAAATACATAATCAGATTGGGAATCCTAAATTGGAAAAGCCTGAAACAAAATCATGTAGCAGATTCAACTGCCAAAAATGAACTGGAAGGTCTCACTGATACACTAAAAGAACTGATTTGGTTTAAAAATTAATTAGACAATTTAATTTTGAAGAACTCAACTTAAGAGAAGTTGAACTGAAATATGACAGCACAAATGCAATATCAATGATAAAGAATGGAAATACAAAGATAAGAATCAAATATCTAAATCGAAAGATGCATTTTTTCAAGGAAAATATAGAGAAGAATGGAGTAAAACTGATTCATGTTACCAGTGTAGAAATGGCTGCAGATTTTTTGACCAAAGCAACGTCCAAGAAAATTTTGCAGTAAAACTTGATAACTTTAAAAGGAATTAAAATGTATTAAATATTAATAATTCAGGAGGAAATTCGTTATGATTATATTTTTACGTATTATTAATATGTTGTGTTTTATGGGTTTTCATTCACTTCTTTGATGATCACTTCGTTGCAGAAGTGAAAAAGTGGTTCATCTCTTCTTCGATATAAATATATATGTTCATCGATGTATGTTTCTTCCACAATACAATACGTGGAAGGGACGTACATAAGTAAATATGTATATATACTAATTATTCATAAGAATAAAAACAAATCAAAATAAATTGTTTGAAATCGAAATAAATCTAAGAAAGTCGTTTGAAATCGAATTAAATTGCGGGAAAACGTTTGAAATCAAATTAAATTAAAAAAAAATTGAGGAAAATAGTTTGAAATCAATTTAAATTGCTGGAAAAAGTTTTAAATTGGATTAAATTGCGAGAAAATGTTTGAAATCAAAATAAATTTAGAAAAATAGTTTGAGATCGAATTAAATAGCCAGAAAGTTTGAAATTAGATTAAATTGCAGAAAAACGTTTGAAATTTACATTTTAAATTCGAGTCATTTTACTTAAAAACTTGCTGTATTTGGTTAAATTCGAGTTATTTAATTTAAAATTTCATTGTTTGGTTAAATTCAAGTTATTTAGTTGTTACAAATAATCACTATTTACATTTCAAATTTGAATTATTTCATTTAAAATCCCATTGTATTTGGTTAAATTTGAGTTATTTCGTTGTACCATTTTATAACAAGTTAAATTTGGTTTGTTTAAATATGTAAATTCAAATTTTTTTGTATTTTTTTTATTTACTACATTGATGCCACTTCATAGATACTGTACCACTTCATCAAAGGAGTCATTTCATTGAAAGTATGTGTCAATAAAGTGACCTCTACAATGAAGTGGCGTCAAAGAAGTGGTGTCAAAGAAGTAATTTTGAAGAAGTGAAGTAATTTTGAAGAAGTGAACCAACTCTGTTTTATGTATTAAGTTTTTTTAACATCAGATGTCATATGTAGTTTTACTTTCACTTTTCATGTAGAAGAATGATCTGTTATATGTAGCCTATTCATTATAAACATTTATTATTTTTATCAGCTTACTGATTTCATTAACAGAAGGAATATAGTGTTAATTGTAAAATGTGCAGAATTTGCAATATGCCCATCTAACAATCGTTGCAATTTATATGCGTTTCTATCTAATTTCTCTACAACTCTCCAAGGTCTGTGGTATGTTTCAGCAAAACCTGTTGTAAATTTGGCTTTAGCATTTGACAAATAGTAAGTATCTCTCCAAACTAAATCTCCTGTAGTATAACCTATCAATTTATATTTTTGTCATGTATTTTTTGGTGCTTTTCATAATTTCTCTGGATATAAAAATGCATGTCCTGGTGTGCACATTTTATCAAATCTTGTATACTGTTTACAAAATTCTTGAGACATGTTATGTTGAGTTCATTTGCTGCTGAGATGATTAAAGGACTCCATTGGGAAAGACTTGACACCCAGTGTTTAACATCATTGGGGTGTGGTCGTTTGCTTCAGATTTTTCAGTTCTGATAGCATAGGCTAAATCTTGAATATATTTGAACCAATTTGCATGCAAATTAGTAAAATGGCCTGCATCATTTTTAAATCTTCATTGACTCTCTTTGTGGGATTGGCCTGGGGGTGATATGGGTTTGTTGTGCAGCTTTTATATTTGTTTTTTCAGGGTCTAGAACAATTTGCTGCACATGATTTGCCGCACACGAATCGCCGCGTACAATTCGCCTACAATTTGCCACGTACAATTCGCCGCAATTTTTTTTTGCACGCATGTTTTGCCGCAAACAAAAAATCCAAATAACTAAAAAAAAATGAAAATAACCAAAAAAATTCAAAATAACCCAACAAAAAATGAAAATAACCAAAAAAAATTCAAAATAACCAAACAAGAAATCCAAATAACTAAAAAATTCAATAATCTAAAAATTCAATAATCAAAAATTTATTTGGATTTCTTGTTTGGTTATTTTGAATTTTTTTTGGTTATTTGGATTTCTTGTTTAGTTATTAGGATTTTTTGTTGGGTTATTTTGAATTTTTTTTGGTTATTTGGATTTCTGGTTTGGTTATTTGGATTTCTTGTTTGGTTGTTTGGATTTTTTGTTCATGGCAAATCGTGTGCACAAAAAAAATTCGTAGCGAATCATACGTGGCGAATCGTGCGCAGCAAAACTATCCATTCCTGTTTTTTTTACACCACAATTTTCCTTGGCACGCCCTTGGTCGCAGTTATACTTCTGGCAGTGCTGACAAGACTTGACATAGCTTCCTATGTTTTGATCCATATTTGGCCAGTAGTAAGTAAGCTTGGCACGTTCTACAGTCTTGCCTTCATGTGCGCTCATTGAATGACCATAACATGCAAAGCAAACTTTTTTGCGCAGTTGTAGTGATATGACAGTTTTAAAACCATTGCCAGATTTCTCAAATTCTTCAAGTTTTGGCTACTAGTTCCACACATTGGTCAGATATAGAACCTTTACTCAATCCAAACTGGAGACACAAGTCAGCCCATTCCTCAAAGAGAAGAGAGCTGGATGCTCCTTTATACTTAGCAGGCTCTAAGCCATGAGCTCCAAATAATTCAATTTTGTATTGATTGAAAGGGCCTTGCATTCTGGAAGTTATATTTAATTTGCTGGCTAGGAAATCAAAGGTTGACTTTATAACCATATTTTTTAGTTTGGCAGCTTCTCCCAGTAGAGAGGAAGTTAAATGAGGTCAAGTGATGTCACTACTTGATTATTTGGAAAGCAAGGAGATTTCTGCCCAGTTAAAATAATTGGAGTTTGTTTGTTAAAAGCGACACTTCCGGTTGGCATAGAGGGAAAATTATTAGCAATGATTGGGATTTTGGATAATAAAGCTGCAATAGATTCAAATCCACTCTTCATTGCTAGCATTGTTTGATCTTTTTGTACAGGAGCTGATCGGGAGCGATATCTTCTTTCTTTTGGTGACTTCGACCTTGATGCAATTGACCTTGCTCAATAATGACATCGAGGGGGAGAACGAGAGCATCTCCACATTGGGGCATGTGCCCAGAGCACCTACTCTTGTAACATGAATATCTTTAATTAAATCTGTATTATCAGGAGGGGTAGGGCTATGGGTGTAAGCTAAACTTGGGGCAAGTCAAGCAGCATCCAAGTGAGTAAGGGCTCCTTGGATTGTACAAAAAGCAGTTTCACTGCTAAAGAATGCAGGGTCAATCTCTAATTGTCTGGCATCATTCATCCACGTGGTATTTGCAGGTGTAGAGGGGACAGGTCCTTGGGACAGGGTTGTCAAAGGAATGCCAGATCATCAGTAGGGTGTGATATTGGTGTGCCAGCAACAGGTGGTTCTTGTTGAACACTTACTTCACTTCCTATTTCTGGAACAATTCCTTTGTTGTCCACTGTTTTTTTACAGTTATAGCTGGTATTAATCAAATAATTTTGGAGCAAGTAATTTATTTAATAAAATATTTGATGAGAGTTTTTCACTAGATGATTTAAGCTTTAGTCAAGAATAAAATTTTTCTGCGAGACGATTTTGCAGAATAAAATAAATTAAATCATTACAAAAGAAATTAAATTAGCAGCTTATTTTTTATTTTTAAATAAAGATCTCCTGGGAATAGTTTTTTATTTCAGTTAAAATAATGACTTGAGCAAGTGATTTATTTTAAAGAATAAAAGAAACATCAATTTATTATGAGGAAGTAGAGTAAATTTTATTCTACTTTTTTACAAAATTTTACTGAATTTGAGGCTAAATTTATGCTAAATTCAAAGAGTTACACAAGTATTTTAATTTTAATGCAATCAAATTCTTTCAAGTTGTAATTTATGACTTTATATAAATAATTTAAACTAAGGGGAAAATTTTGATTTTGCTTCTAGGTTGCTATTTAACTGTTACAATTGGTCTGATTACTTGTATTTCTTGCTCAAGAAATATAAAATAATCCCGGCTGGGCCCCCACTTGTGACAATATGGCCAAGGAACAAAACAGCTTCTGTTAGAGAAGATACTAATTTTAGATTAGCTATTCCATTTAGTGGAACTATTGTGTTCAGCAGAACTGCTCTTTTTAGAAGAGATCCAACAATATATTTAGTGTGAATATATTGTGAAGTCTTCTTGTAGTTACTTAGTTCTGGTAACTGCATTGTGCAACTTTCCAGCGCTGGATCACTTCTACCAGTTCCAGGCCACTCAACTGAATGCGACAACTTAAGAAGAACCATGGATTACCGGACCCCTAGACTTCGCGTGGAAGTCCCATCAGCGCGTAAATACATTTCTGTTTATTATTAACTTGGGTAAAGCGTTTGATTCCACCTCTTAAGGGTGAATTCTGATGTCCCTGATTATTCTTTGAAGAGAATAATTCTTTCTTTTAGCATGCACTCCAGGTCTTGCAATAACGATTTTATATTTGATTTGATAAACATAAGTCTATTTATTTGTCATACCCTATTTTGTTCTTTGGCCGTACCACCGCAGATAGAGCTCCTGATAATGATCTTGGTCCACAGCAAAACACATTAATAGTTTTTCTAATTGAAAATATACATAAAATTTATCTACAAACCTAGGATATGTTTTTTGGTGGCTGCAAATATATCATCCCAATTTGGACTTCGATAATTTATTTTTTGCTGTAGATCTGTTGTAGTATCAGTGGATTCATTTTCATAGAAGAAAATATCTATACTTTTCCATACTTGATTTTGAATTGCATAACCACAGTGGAAAAACAAATTCTTTATATTGAGTAATTATTCACATAATTTTGGTAAAACTCACTTTGAATGAATTTGACAAAAATACTAAAAACAACAAGTAAAACAAACATCTGCATTCATTAATTTATCAAACAAACAGCATAAAGCAGCATGTTAAATTATTTTAGATTCCATCCTAATTGAGAAGGATTCGTTGCTTATTAATTACATATGAAATATTATTATTAAAAGCAATAACATGAAAAGTAATAGAAAAAAAATCAAAATTATAATTATATTTAAAATAAATGTTTGGATTTATACAGGGGGAATGTACTACCTTTGTTCATTGTTGATTATTTAAATATATTCAAAAATTAAAACAAAAGCAAGCTTTTTCTTGTTTCACACTGCATCAACAATAGAAATCTGTTCTGTATAGTCACTAGCACCATCAGATGGCATAAAATAGTATTAAATCAATAAAACAAAGGAGTGAGCACAGTATTCCTTTTAACACTGACTGTACCTTTCATAAATGTATTCATGACTGTAGCCAAAGCATGAATATTTGATGCTAATTTACCATATAGCCAAAGTAATAGCAATAGACAAGATAAAAAACAAAAATAACTTCAGTTTTTCAAAATCACTAATTATTTTACTATTTACAAAAATATACAATTAAACTTAAATTTGTACAAATTAGTATCAGAAGTAAACAAATTCTTTTTTTACTGCTGTTAATGTATATTTCATATTTCAATGAAATATTTTATTTATACAACCTTTTATAATAACAAAAAAACATTACGTCCAACTCTCTACTAATTCTACCGACTCCACATTCATCTTTTTTGTAGTTTGTTCAATCAATAATTGAAGATGAGGAGAAATAACATGCTTTGCTGTTGACAACCAAAATTGTAACACACTTCTTGTTAAATCAGGACGAAACTTTTCGAGACGAATTACTGCTTCTATCACAGCTTCTTGGACAGACAAATCAACTAAATTATAAAAAAATTAATTTAATTGCATTAAACTGAATTAATATTTTAATAAAAATATTAAATAATAGGTTTTATTTTACTTACCCAAATTCAAATTTAAAGTTTGCAATAATAAACGAAGTTCTTTCATAAAACTAATAATAGCTCCAGATTCATCAGTTGGACATTTTTGACAAACTAATCCTAAAAATAAATTTAAAAAAATTCAATTTCCAAAACATAAACAATCTAAACAAATTTAAATTAATTCTTACCAAAAATTTTAAAAATGCTAGCTGCTGATTTATCTAACACATTATTTTCTTTTGTATTGCTTTTGAATTTCTTTGTAGCGACTTCCCATTCTTTTATAGTTGGCCATAAATGTTTTAAAATTAGAAATTCTTTTGTCCAAGACCATCCTTTAATTGCTGAAATAATTTCAACAGACCATTCTAACTCAAACATTGACTTAGTACACTCTGGAAAAAAAATACAAATAAATGTTAACAATATTTTTTCCAATTTTATATATTAATTTGCGACAAACCATCATTTTCTTGACGCAATTTCAACAGTAAATCCACCACATACATATCACAGTCTTTTGTACAATAAAATTCCGAAAATATAGAAAGAATGTAAGTCTTCATAGAAGACGTCAAACCTACATCATGGTTTATCAATACATACTGTATCACTTCATACAATGGACCTGAAGCTGTAAACAAAATAAAACATTTAATAACTGTTTCACATTAAAGCATGTATTTCCTAAATCCTACCTGGAAGGACTTCTATCATATTAGTTATAAATATTCCAGCAACGTCAGTCATATTCAGTAATAAATTATAACATAATTCTTTGATTCGATCTAATTTATCTGAATAATTACACATCATGGAATAGAAACGACAGAGAGATGCCCGACCCACAGTCTACAAAAAGAAAATAAATATTTAAATTAAAAAAATAGTAATAAACTTTTTCAATAAAAATTTAATAAATTACCTGTACTTTCGAATCATTGAAAATAGCTGCATTTAATGACCGTTCTAATGATTCAAACACCCTTTTCTTAGATGGTTTGCTTAATTTATTTGTTTTTTCCATTACTAGTTCTAACAAGGTTTTCTCTTTCTCAGTTAAAACTGGAATTTTTCTCCCCCTTGAATCACCACAGATTTTCTCAGTCAGATCCAAACGACATGTTTTCAACTCGGAAACAACATTTCTAAAAAGATTTAAAAAATTATAAAATATTGAATTAAAAAATCTGCCCTCAAAAAAGTAAATAAAATTTAACTTACTTAATCATCAACATTAAGTGCATTGGAATCATTAATTGAGGTTTTTCAGCAGCAGATAATTGAATATTAGCTATCTTTTTTAGTCGTTGTATTCGGTTTTTACTTTTGCTTTTATTCTTGTTCTTTTTAGTTTTTCTTTCCTGAGCTTGTTGAGCTTTTGTTTTTCTTTCTTGAACTGGTAGAGCTTTTGTTTTTTGAACATTTTGAACTTCTACTTTGTTGATTCGCATTGAAGACCTAGTGCACATTCTGTGTTCATTTATTCCATTCGCAACAAATTCTTGCGAAACATTAAATTCTTCACGTTTCACTATTTTACAATTAATCATTTCATTCTCTTCTAATTTTCGTTTTCTTGATTTTGAACGAGTAAGTGTTGTATCACTGTCATTTAAACAGTTTGCAATACCATTCCTCTTTTTAAATTGGCAGTGTGACTTTTCTGGTGATGAAGTCATTGAAATTCTTCTCCTTACTGACCTTGGATTAGTTAATTTATCTGATTCTTCCATATTAATTAAATTAATATTGGTAGCATCACTAGAATTCTTCACAAAAATAACATTGTTTGACCTTCGTGGACTGGTGGGCAATGGAGATATAGGAGATACAACGGGAGAAATATTTAAATTATCAAGACTGCAGCTACGACTTCCATTTTTCAATGGAGAATCAAAATTACAATTTTCATTTGAATTTTTTTCGCTAAAATCATCCTGCGTAGAATTAGCAGAAAATATTAATTGACTTTGGCTTGTACAAGATCGAGTCTGATATCTGGGAGAAGTAGGAATTATTTTTGGTTCACTAAAAAATGTCTTTAATTCGGGCGGTGGTGATGCGGGTGACTCAAGCTCATCTGGCGATTCAGGCGACTCAATGTCGTTTGCTAATTCATTAAACTCGACTTTATCCAGGCATAAATTTAATTTTGGCGATTGTTCGTAATTCAAATCAATAATCAAATCACTACATTCTGAAGCACTTAAAATGCTTTCATTATCATCGATATCCTCATTTATTGGTAAACTAAAGTTTTCTGCTTGCTCAGGTATTGACGAAGCAGCATCGTAATTAGAAATAACATCATCATTTGCTTGTTGAAAACTATTTGACAGTGCATTGTAATTTTCCGATTTTTTTTCCTCATTTAAAATCAAAATGGAATCTTCAGAAACTAATGAAGAACTATTTGTTTCTGAAAAAACTTTTGGGACTGCGTTAAAACTTTCGTGATGATGTATGACGTCTTTGGCACAAACAGAAATGCATATTTCTTCCAGTATGTCTTTAATATCAGTTATAATTTCATGTGATGAACATATGGGAAATTCGGACGGCGATTCTCTGATTAAATGTTCGCAATTTTGAATTGAATTTCGTTCAAGGTTATGAACATCCTCCAAACGCGAATAATCAATAACTGCTGCATAGTTATGGTCCTTAGTTTCTATCAAATTCGAAATATTTTCAACAGGTACTTCAAAATTATCTTCCTTATTTGGTGTGCTAATATCCTGTGCGTCTTCTACCATTTTAATATCTTCAGAAGCAAGTAAATTGCACAATTCAGTAAATTTTATTTTGTCAGTTTTCAAAATTTCTTCAGATTCAAAATGGCTGCTGTCTAAACTGATCTTCGTATATTCTTTTGTATTAGAATTTTCGTCACAAACGGCATTGCATACTTCCTGAAGTACATCTATTGCATCAGTCAGAATTTCATGTGATGAAGTTTCGTTTGGATTAGAATCAAACTCTGATTCTTCCAAATCAACTGCCAAATGTGATGTTTTGCTTGTTTTAATTGAATAGCCATTTAAGTAATTTTCTTTTCCCTCTAAAGAATCTTCGAAGTCATTTTCATCGTTAATTAAATTATCTGTGGAATTTTTACACTCGACAGTTTTATTAATTCTATTCATTTCTGACGAGTTATGTAAACTGTCTCCAACCAACTTTGAAATGTAATCGTTCTCATTATTTTCCGAATTCAAACACGTCTCGTGTATATTGTTCTCTTCATTCTTTATCACCTCATTTGAACTAATGTCCAAACAATTTTTAACCAGATTGCTTGAAACATTATTATTTTCTTCACATAAAATTGCTTCATCTGTCATTTGAATTAAATTGTCGTTCATCGTTTTAATACATGATTTTTCCATGCAATCTTTGGCTTTACCCAAGTCTGACTTAGTATTTTCACCGAATTCACATCTCGTATTACAACCATATACTTTTGGAACAGGGCGGATTTTTACTGATCGTTTAGATCTAAGATTAGGCTGAAATTTAGACCTATTGTTTACTACTGCTTGTGAAAGCGATTCGAGTAAACGGTTTTCAACGTTTTTGCAGATGTCTTCCAAACAATCTTCAACGCTACTTTCAAATTCATTAGGTAATGGTGACAATGGCCTTTCCTGCAGTATCATAATTTTTAATATTTTATCTATTCTCTCCTCTTTGGTTTCCTTCCGTCTTTTTTTTAAATTATTCTCCTCAGCATTCTGTAATATATTACTATTTGTTATTTCACATAATGGTAAGCCGTTTACTAAAAGTGACGACGTATTTTCATTAGAAGTTGATGTCATGTTCTGCTCAACTGTTTTTTGAGAACTTTCGTTAGTTCTTTTATCAACAGTTTTTTCAACACAATATTCCTTTTGTGTCAAGAAACTTGTTTTACTGAAATTATTATCGAGTTTTGATGTTGCTTCCTGAGATAAAGTTTCACATAATTTTTTTTCGAATTCAAATGTGTCCTGTGATGGTATTTTTTCGTGTGATTTCTGAAGGGATTTTTTAGGTGATTTTTTCCGAGGTGATGTACTAGAATAGGAAATTCGAGGAGATTTTCTCAATGGTGATATTTTGGGAGAATTTCTAAAAGGTGATTTTTGAGATTTTTTCGTCGGAGTTTTCTGAGGCGAATTCATCACGTGTTTATCTGGTGTTTTTGGAGATGATATTGATGACATATCTTTTTCAGCTGCCAATAATTCCTGTAGCAAAGCACCATCCTCATCCTCATCATCACTTTTATCTTCATCAAATGAGTCATCGCTTTCTTGTTTTCTATTATTTTGTTTTTTCCTGTTATTTGTTGGTCTCTCTTTGTTAATTATCGTAAATATATCTTGAAAAACTTTGGCACTTCCATTAACTAAATTTAAAAAAAAATAATTAAATTAATAATAAAATTCATTGTTTAATATGGTATAACTAAACTTACAATTGGTTCTCAAAAATTCTAACGTTGATTCTGGGTTTTTAAATAAACTGCTCACTTTACCCTTGCTTCTAGATGGAATCAAATTAAGTTTTTCTAACGCCTGAGCAAAAAAATGAGCAACTTTCTAAAATAAAATTAGATAAATTAAAGATTAAATATCAATTAGTTAAATTGGAAAAAAAAATTACCAGTGATGAGCACACAATCATTTTCTTTTGCTCCGTATCGTTATCTTTAGCACTTTTCGCTTCTGCAAACAAACATAATTACATAGTAAGAAAAATCGAACAAATTTTATCTAATCTCGTAGTGATTATATTTTTCCGTAATCAATCATTACTCATCGCTCAAACACAATTTCTTTGTGCGTTTTACATTCTCTAAATATTCAACATGAAAATTTTAATTGTGATATCGATTGTTCTCGTTTTAATTTCAAAACTGTTTGCATTAACCGACGTAACAAATGAATCAACGAGAAAAACTGAACAAAATCCAATCACGGAACTGTCAACAAGTGATTTGAAAAGTGATTCAACCTTCGGCACATTTAAAGAGTCAGTAAGTGATTTTGTTAAAGAAAAAACAACTAAAGTGATAGAAATCCCAACAACTAATGTGATAAAAACAACTAATGTGATGCAAACTTTAACAACAAAATCAGAAACTGGAGAAATTACAACAAGACTAACTACTGATGAAATTACAACAACGAGACCAACTACTGATCAAATTACAACCACGAGACCAACTACTGATCAAATTACAACAACGAGACCAACAACGGATGAAATTACAACAACGAGACCAACTACTGATCAAATTACTACCGAACCAACAACTGGTAAAGTAACTACAAGGAAACCAACAACTACTGAAATAGCTACAACTAAACCAACAACTGTTGAAATAACTACAATTACACCTAAAAAATCAACGAAATTAATAGAATTAACGTCAACTGCGGAAATGATTAAATTGCAAAGTGAGTTAGAACCTTCACTGACAGAATTCAGCAGTGGAAAAGAGAAGATAATCACTACTCAACTGCCAACACAAACTGAAGTTGAATTAACCAACTTAACAACTGATTTACCTAAACAGACAACTATTGAAGTTACTACTCAAAATATCAGTTTTGGGTCGAAGAAAGATACATCAGCAAAATTATTTAAACAAATAACAACCACAAATGACAACTTGTTAGACTTTAGTCAAGTTGATTCACAAGTACTAAAAGCATCAACAAGTGAATTGCCAAAATCAGAATCAAATGATGAGAAAACAACATCGAGTATCGAATATAGTGCACCACCAAGTACACCGTTAAAAGCATTAACTACGAAAGAATCAGCTGCAAATACTTATAAAATGACAACTCACGTTTCTAAAATATTTGCTCCAAGAAGACCAATCAATATAACACATTCAGTTACTTTAAATACTACAACAGAGATCTACGAAAGCATTGGCAGGATGAAAGTAGAAGTAGAATCAAAGCCGCCATTGAACTTAGCAACTCAAATCCCTCCTCCGACGAGAGAAGATTTTATTTGCTCACACACAGTTTGTAGCGGTATAAACATCAAAATCTACTCAGAAAAGTCTCACGGACAGTATGGTGAAAATACTACCTTCAAGTGCGCTATTACACATCTAATACCAGCTTCGAACGTTACTTTTATATGGTCTAAAAGAAATAACGAAGACGCTGTCACGGAGGAAATAACAAAAGAGACTTTAGAAATAACATCACAATACAATAAATTTAAAAAAGTTTTCTCACTTTTAAAATTAACCGATTTAAAAGATGATAATTCTGGTTACTATGTATGTACGGTTCGATTAATGCCGCTTTGTTGTTCCGTTAGTGAAATTGCTTATTTCAAAGCTTATCGCCAGTCAAGTTTAGCTGTGCATGCAATTGTAATCGTTTTGATAATTTTGTTTCAAGTGCTATTTGCATTAGGTTTACGCTATTGCTTTTGTACACGAAGACGACACACAAAAGATCATCAAGATATTGAATGTGTTCCTTTGCAAGAACAAATATCAAGACCTAGGAAAAGTGCTGCACACATATGGGAAGATAATCATTACGAGTAATAAAAATAAAATTATTTTAAAAATAACTTACTTGCTCTGCTTTCTTTTATTCTATAACGTTTTATAATTGTTTTTTGTTCTTCCCATTCCTCTTCTTTGACTTTTAATGCAGTTGAAAGTTGACTATTGACTGTCTATTTTTCATGGAAATAAAAATAAAAATTAATTTATAAAAGAAGAAAAAATTAATTGATTAAATAAATAAATGTTACTGCTTTAATTTCTTGATCTTTTTTCAGTTCCTTGATTTCTTTATTCAGTGAATTAATTACTGAATTAAATTGCTGATTTGCCTGTAAAAATGTGAAAAATAATCACAATTGATAAAAGATTTTGAAAAAAATAATCAAAGTTTTACCATTTTCAATGATTCCCTTTCTTGAAACAAAACTGTCAATTCCTTCTCTTTTTGAGATAACTGTGAGTCCATTTGCTTCAGTAGTTTTGACATTGATTGAATTTTTTCTATGAGCTGTGTATCCTATAAATCAATTAAGAAATATGCAATAAATACACAGCTATTATATTTAAAAATTAAGATTAAAATGGTGTACCGTTTCTTTTCTTTTTGCTTTGTTTTGAATAACCGCCAATCTAAAAAAATAAATAAATGAAAATAAAATGAATTTATTGACTTAAATAATTATATAAAATCCTTACTCATTTGAGATGATCTTCTGCTTCAAAATAAACACGTTTCTTTTCAGGTTTTCTAACTCCTAAAACAAATGAATTGAAATTTTTAAATGCTTATTCGTATTTCGTAACTACAATCTTACTTTGTACAAACGTTTACAGTTTTCACACCACAAAAAAGGCTCCTCCATTGTCATGTAATAATAATTCTATTGTACGATGAGTAGTAGAATGATATGCCAAAACGCCGACATTTAAATCGTAAGGTAAACGTTAATCGCAATCACAATGTGGTCCGCCACTAGAACCGCATGGCATGGTACCGTAAGATGCTGCCCTCACGTGGCAAAAAATAAAAATAAAAATAAAAAATATAATGACGTGTTGCTAATAGAAATCAATAAATGCCTGCTTTATTTTTTCTAGATATACAATTAAAAAAAATGAAAAAAGTACAAATAAAAAATTGTTATATTTTATCATCTCTCTTCGCTGTTTCCTTAGTAGCAGATGCAGAAATCATATTAAAAATCATAACAAGTTGTTCTCGATTTAAAGGACAAGTATCAAATTTCTTGCGGCAAGCATTTGAACTTGACTCTGCATTCCTGTTATCTTCTCCAATGCGAACTGCTACTTGATAAATTCCTTGAGGGCTGTTTTCATTGCCGTTAACCGAGCTTGAACTAATTGAAATAAATATATATAAACATTTCTTTCTTAATGAATTATAATTAAAATACAGAGTTGTGACCGTTACCACAAAACTTAACGCGTTTCAGGCCGTTACCGTTACATTTTTATACTTACCGTTACTCAACTTGTTTATTAAATTCAAGTTGGTATGAAATGTTAGTGAAAAGATTACTGCATTTTCGTTATACAAAATTAATACAAAAATTATCACAAAAAAATATAAAATAACTATTCTGACCAATAGTGTGGTAATTTACCACTGGTAAACAAATTTTACCATATCATTGGTCAGAGTAGGTAACATGTGGTAACGTGTTACCCTTATCATTATACTACTGCAATGACGTAATGCGTTACTGTTACTCGTTACCAGGCTTTAAACGTAACGCGTTACCGTTACCGTTACTGTAACGGTAACGGTAACGGTCACAACCCTGTTAAAATACCTGAACAATTTAAGCACAGTTTTTTCTTGATCTGTCAGTTCGGTTTGATCTGAAGTTGCAGCTAATTCACAAATTAATCGAGGAATACATTGCTGATCATCCAATTTATGCAAAGTCTAGAAAAATTAAACAACTAAGTTAATTTCCTGCATTAAAATAAATTCGAAATAAAATTTGCTGTTAAAATTTAAAAAAAAAATCATTTCTATACCTCCATATTATTCGACAAGGAATCAGTATTTGATGAACCGGAACCACTAACTCTACTAAAAAACAAGTAAAATATAAATACATATCGGTACATGTTATATAGATTTCCCATTTTTCTAGAATTAATGTTCCGTTGAAACAAGTTGCTTCTTGGAAAGAAACTAAATGAATGCGGTAGAAGTAAGTTTTCTCTTCTTTTTGCAAGGCCAAGGTTCATAGAGGTTGCAGCCCGAAGCCAATAACCCATTTCCACCATGTTAACTCTGAACACAAGAAGTACTTAAGAACGCCCTGACCCTAAGACAAATTACTAAGCATGTGTAAAAAATTATTTTGTATTGAATATATCATATAATAATTTTATTATTAAAAAATAGCCATTATTTGATTTTAATTCTATTTTAATACTTAATTTAACGACTTAGAGAGCCACACTTCAAAGTCAATTATGCTTGCGTAAAATAAATTACAAATAAAAATTACAGTATAGGCATTTAGGTTATACAAAGAGATTATGTAACTTGAAGTTAAACAAATAGTTTAATTGTGCAAACAACTAGTGTTCAGTAAGAAAGAAAAAATGGCGAACTGTCCTGAGAGCACACAGCGTATGACAGTGAAGCCACATATTTTGACACTTCCGGATTAATTAAAATTATGACTTTTTATTATTTTTAGTGTCTTTACTTAAAATTCAAATCTGGGTTAAGTAAACATATAATTGAGTTAACTACACAATTCAATCATACCTGCAAATAAATAATAATTTTAATAAGTTTAAAAATATTTTTAATTGCTTTACTATACCTTTTTTAATTTTATTTCAAATTTCTTCCTTCACAGCACAGAATAAAAAGACATAAAAAGTTCTTACTGTCAACTATCCATTCTGTAATTTTACTAATCTATTAAACCTTATATCAATATTTATATTTATACTATTCTTAGCTAAATGTGTATTCAACTATATTTTATTTACATTTCCTGGAGTAATATCACCACATCTTTTGTTAGGACAAACAGAAATTAAAATTTCTTCATCAATTCCATCAACATTAATCCATTTTTTCTCCATTTTTCTCATAATTATCTCTACACGTAAACAAATTATAAAATTAAAAATATTTTTAATTTTTACCATTATTTTTTAATTCAACCTTGTAGTACTTCAGATAACTTAAACTCCCATTTCGGAATTATTTGACTAGAATTTTTACAATTATTTACTTGTAAAACAACAGTCAAATCTAAGTTAAACAAAAACAAAAAAATCAGTAGACCAATTTATATCCTCACGATAAAAAAATATACCCATATTTAAGTATTGATTAGTCAGCGGCGGCTCAGACGTTAAAGGGCATAGAATTAACGTCAATAGAATAGAAATTGAGAGAACTCCTATGCACGAATATGCTGCCCCTGGAAAGTTTCAACAGTATAATTTTTTATTGACAGCTGCACTTTAAATGCCACTGTAACAAGGACAAGCAAACAAAAAATGGCCGTTAACTGAAATCTTTTTTCTTCTCTTTATTGTGTGTTTAAGCACTTAAAACCAATTTAAGCCGCCTTAGTTGAGTTGTTTAAAAGCAATATTTCACTCAGAAATGACCGGATGAAATAATTCCAGAGCCATAAATGTATTAAATTAAAAATTAACGACAATTTTTTGATTAAAATTACATAAATAAATAAAAGTTAAAACATTACTCACAATAGACACATTTTTTAACATTTTTTCTCGAGCTGTATGGTATCTCGCAGTCCAAAGTCATTTTCAGGTAGATAATAGATCAACGTATAAACAAGTTCAACAAGACATTGCGTAAGTTAATAATAAATAAAAAATAAACATTTAATAATTTTTATTAATCTAAGAAAGTACATTTGATGAAAGAATTTTTACATTAATTGTAGTGTTGTGTGTGTATTTGCAACAGAATCATTCTAACAAATAAATCTAAGCAAAATAAAGAAAAAGTACAATTTTTCCTCCGTTCTAAATCCCAACACACATCTACATATTCAAAATTTAAAATATTTTAACTTGAAGATCACTAACTTTGTTACTATGTTATCCAAGCTACATCACACTTTAGCAAAAAAAAGCTCATGGTTATAACACCGAATGAGCCAAGGACAATTGCTGATGTGAATTAAAGAAGAGTTTACATTAACTTACTGGTTAGATTTTTATATCAGAGAAGAAAATATAATAAAATTTCAAAATTTCAAATAATTTCAAGCTCAGTCACACAATTATAACAACCAAAATCTACTAATCTTTCGTGACATTGTATACGCAGTAGATTTCATAAAGATCTGGTATTTTTTATTTACAAGGATTAATTACTCTTTAAATTTGGACAAAAATATATCTACATAATTGTCACATCTAATAAGCATGTTGAAATGCTTTTTTAAATAATATATGTTACGCACAAATGTCGTAAAACAACCCAATCTGAAAAATAAAAAATACAGCAGAAGATGCTGATCAAACGTGGACTCAGATTAATAATGCAACAATTAAATGGCAGTATTGAAAACAGTTGAGAAGTTCGAGCTAAAGAAAGTCAACAATCTACAAAAAAACGAATCTAGTTTCCTGCTGCGCGAACACACGAACCCTCCTTCTAAAAGCTACATTAATAATAATAATGTTTATTAATCAACAAGTAGTTCCAAATGAACACTACCCTTGCGCTCCATTCGTGTGTGCTCAATGTTTTTAGCCCAAGCTTTGCACTCGACATTAATCAAAACTCCCGTCTTGACATTGGTAAAGTGAACTAATACTAAAGGCGACAGATAACCGGGAGTATTTTTAAAAGGGAAATAATAATCTTCAATTCCTCCATCATTTGGGTAATATGTCAAATTACCAATGTTTTCTCGATCAGCTGGATTCTAAATTCGTTCAAAATATTTTTTTAAATATTAAATAATATATAATAGCTTATTTTTAATTATAAAGATCATTGAGAAAATATTGCCCATTTTTTTCTCTCGAATAAACGAAAATTAAAAATTAAAATGCTTTGAACAATAAATTTTATGACTACAGCGTAAAGCTATAAAGTTTTAAAGCCCTCTTTTGTAACTTTAAGCTTAAAAAATTTTGGGGCAAAATTTTCTAAGTAACCTTGATAATTAATTATTTCATTTACCTCGCCTTCACAAGTAAACCAAACTTTGTTCTTGTCGGGATCGTTAGTAACCCTTTTCCTTACTTCTTCTGGTACCTTATCTGTCAAAGTACCAGGTGTGTATGGAACGGGTTTCCAATCGAAAATCTATCGATTATAATAATTATATAAACATCATATATTAAACATCAAATATCAAAACTCTTCTTACTCTGTTCATTTTAATAGCAACACAGGGCTGTCCGAATCTGTAGCCATAGTCATAAGCTGCCATACACATTCCTTGAAACTTGTTGATGTCAACATGGCAGACTTTTTTTTCATCTCGTTTTTCACCTTTAGCGCATCTTTGAAAATGTTCTCCATCTTGACGCCCGTCTTCGTAAGCTGTAGAAAAAAAATTAAAAAACATAAAATTTATTTTCGAAGTTAATAGTTATTTATTAGCGAATTACTTACGCATCAAAAATGTGTGCAAAGCATCAGCCCAGTATTGCCAATTGCCTTTTTCTCCATGTCTGAACCAGATTAAAGTGCTTTCAATATTTTCGGTTGGCGGCATTGGGCGAAAACCCAATCCTTAGGAAAATGAAAATTCGAATTCAGTACAAATTTGTAATTGGAATTTTTTTTAAAATCTTTACCTGGATTGTTCCCAATTAAACTCTCATCCAAAGTCCATTTAGGTTCAAAGTTATCCAATGTTTGATAGAAAACGAGTAATAACACTGCAAAAAAAGCTGCTAGGGCCGCGTAGAATATCAGATAAAATAAGCTTACTTTGCCTGTAGAAGAAAAAACACATGTAGTACAAAATTAAAGTAAATAGAGAGCTCCCTAAATCCATTTAGAACACATTAACAGAAAATTCATCCTCAGAACAGATATTAGAATGTCAAAGTGCATTCTGCGCATTCTCTCGAGCAATTTGCTCACGTTAATTATTGACATTAATTGCATAAAAAGTTAACCGCCGAATAGTATTTAAAAGACGTAAGATCATCATGACTTGTTAGTTAAATAAATTCAACCAGCTTCCGCAAATGCAGAGAAAATAATTTTAATAGTCTGCAGCGATAGAATTGCTTCACTTACCCCATGATTCTGCAGTTCTTCCCATAAATTCCCTCCTCTCTGAATCCCACATGAAAAGCTTGAAACCTTCCCATTTCGATAACTTTGGTGGAGGTAAATAGAATAATTGATCTTCGACCGTCTTCTTTTGATCCGCCATATTGCGCCGGGCTTTTTCAACATAACTGATCGAGACAGGCAACTTGGAGACAGACCAAACTGAAAACCACACCTACCCTAGCGCCACCGCAATGAAACACCAGCAATGGATTGAATGACGAAACCATGCAGATAAACTTAATAACCATTAGCATGGAACACTTTTAATTAATTAACACTGAATTAATTAACATTCTAATATTTATCTAATCGACATTACTCGCAATGATGCATTAAAACTTTTGTAAGAAAATGTACAACTAAATTGAGAAATAAATTAAATAATTAATAAAGATATATAATTTATTGAATAATAATTCTTATAAGATGGATGTTTTGCAGACATAGGGAAAGCAAACAGCATTATATCATTACATCAATTAAACATGTGATCGTTTTCTTCTCCATCCTTGAGTTTGAAACTTTCGATTTCCAAGTCGTTTTAGTTGCTGCATTGCATCCGAAGAATCGTCATCTTTACTGTTATCAGCTAACAAACCCAGTCTTCTTTTTGATTCTTCGTTAAACCTATTTTCCCATCTAGGTATAACAATCCCTCGTGGTGGTGCATCAAGCCAGTACTCTCGAGGAAACTCATCTTCCATTGCTTGTGCCCATTCTACTGGCTGACTGTTGCCGTCCACCAAACAACACACCATCAACATCAAGAAAACACATCCAACAATTTTTTCCCTAAAATAAATGATAAAAAAATTAGTTAATATAAATTATTATAATATTATAATAACGTACCTTGATGGCATTAGACAAAATTGAAGCTAAAGTAGGACAAACAGTATAAATAAATTTTCTTAGTTGAATTGAAAGTGATGGAAACAAGAATTCAGTTATAAACTAAAGGCTGGATGCAACTGGGTTTTCATAGATTTTAGCAGCACGCATGCTCAGATAAAGTTTTAATGCTTGGTCTTTAAATGGGTCTTTATATTATAGTAACATAAGGTTTATCACCACTTAAATCCATCTTCAGAATCATTCAACCTTGTTGTTGATCACCACACTAAAATAACTAAAAACTAAAATGTAGGTTTTATTTTGTTATCAATAAGAAACAAACCATCTGTCAACAGTCATAGTAGCAAAATATTAGTTACTTTTTTTAAAACCTTTAGGGCTTTAGAAATAACATTAACCTCAATAGCTACTTCAAAGGTTGTAAAATGTTATACCTACATCCTTAATATTCTATCTTCTGTTGGATTCTAATGCAATAAATGGAAATAAATAAGTTTCTTTTCTTTACAAAGAATAGTAATACCAATAACTAATAGCAATAAGAAATAAACCACTTGAAAATTGCTTAGCAATCAATCACTTTTTCCCTCTCTTATCACCAGGCCTTAATTATTAATTTTTGAAATTATTTTTTTGTTTTAATACAGCAAATAATAAAAGAACCCATTAATTGAAAACCATGTAGCATTGCCTAAATAAATATTTAACCACTTAAACATTGGGCAAAACCACCTGATTAAATGTTTACATGGAGTGGTCAATCACAGATTGCCCTTACATATGTTCTTGATATATAAATATTGAAGATAAATAAAAAAAAAATTGAAATAAAAAACTATTATAACACTCCAGATCGTTTTAGTGTAGCTACTTAACTATAAAATTGTAAAACTACTAAAATTAAAACTCGTCAGCAAGAATTATATTATCCTGGTTTTTGAAATGTGTTGTGTAAGAATCGTTTTATTTTCAAAATATAATTATCAAGGAAACTCAGGATCTACGACGAAATTCTAAAATTATTGCAATATTCATGTTTTTTAATGGAATTTAATTGACATGTATAAAATACGTTCTTTGTAAATAAAAACGTTGAAATGTTTAAAAGGCAAATTCTGTAGCCATTTGAAATGTAAATAGTTTCAAAATTAAACCGTTGCGTTAATCACACAGACGTACTAATTAAACACAATTTTTCGATAAATATAAATAATCTTTATTTTCATCTTATAAATCAACAAAATACATAACATAACACATATAAAATATTTAAAAATCTGATAACGCATTTTTTAAAGCTGCTTGTAGTAAAGAAAACACAAGAAAACGTCCATACTTAGCACTCGGATTAACGCATTCCGCAATAAGACTTTTCAAGTGCCATCGTTCATCCAACCAATTCGGTAAGTCATGTAAAAGACCTCCCGTTACCCCATCAAACCATCTTGTATCTGACAATAAACCCTACAAATGATTTTCTTTCAAAAACTTATAAATATCAAAATCAATAAATTGTATCCTATTTTTACATTACCTGACAAACAACATAGAAATTATGATCCGCTATTTTATGAGAACATAAATCATATACTGAAAATGTTAAATGATCGATGTCGTATTCAGTTTGATAAAACTCCTTATTTGTAATCGCTTCATGATCAACTATTATAATATTTTCAGCATCCACTAAAATTACTTGTCCATTCGTTGTAACAGCAAAATTGTGGAGCGTAACGTCGGTCATGTATAAATGGAAACCTTCCGATGTATTTGTTAAATTTTGAGCAATATGTGTAATTTGTAAGGCTAAATTTAATCTCATCTGCAACGGTGCATTTTGGAACGTCGCTAAAGAAGGACCGACATATTCTTCTACAATAACACGTCCACATGCACCTAAATAACGAGGAAATGGCCATCCATTTTCAGAAGTAAATGTCTGTGAAGAAATAATTATTTTTCTAATTCACTCACAATGTTTTGTCCTACTTTTTTTCTCAGCATAAAAATAATTGAAAAAAATCTAAACTTTACAATTCTAAGCTGAGAAAAAAATCCGAAGCAAAATATTTTAAGCACAGGCGCCGATTTTAACTTTTATTTTTTTTACTACGGAAACAACGGCGCTCGTGCTTGTTTTAAATTAATTTATTAATTACCTGGAGTATTAGAGGTTCTGGATTGAGTAAAAGTAATGTTAAAAAATAAGCATCTGAATCATTATTTAAAGATGTATATTCTTGAAATCGATTTTTCATTTCATAGAGAACATGTGGAAAAGGACACTGCATTAAATCTGTCTTATCAAAACCTTTTAACGATGATAAATCATCAATTTCTATTCGGGATGTTAATATACGTACTGCTGAACTAGGGTTACATTTTTCTGCATGATATTGGTAACGTTTTGCTTCTTCACAAAGCGTTGCATCGAAATTTTTCAGCTCCGAATTATGTGCAAGTTTTTTCAATACAACTGTTCTATTCTTATACCGAGCCAAGAATACATTTTTAATGTTTAAATTTCGAAATGTTTCAAATTTATGCCAACCAAGTAGCTCGATATGTTCAGAATGAAAATGATTACATAAATTAATGCCATAACAAGCTGGACATTTATCCAATTCAGTTAATAAGTTAACATTTTTAAAAATTTTGTACGTGCGCAGAAAGAAAATAAGGGCTAACGTGAATAAAATAATAAAAAAAACATTTTTTTTATATCGACAAAACTTGCGTAAATAATTCGAAATAAATCCTGCAAATGACACAAAAATTGCAATTATTATTCCAAGTATAAAAAATTGCAACAATTCCGGGATATGAATCTAAATTATTAATAACAAGCATTTAATCGGGAGGAAGTACTCCAAATTAATAATTACTCATATTCATTAGTTGTTTGCATCAAGAGACACGGTGTATCCAATAACGTCTTTTCATCTCATCGATATGGGACTACTTTTTATTCATTTCTTATCTCTATTTACATTTCTGTTATCATTTTCCTAGCCTGTCCACGCACTAAAAACAATAAAATAAATGTAATTAATATTAAAGTTATCATATTAAAAATTATCGAAGTTGTAAAATAATAAACATACGTGATTATTTTCAAATAAATAGCTGCATTGGTTTAAGTTAAACTTTAGGACCAAGTTTTTCAATTTCAGTTGCGAAATTTTTGAGTATCGATATAGCAGCGACCCACAGTGTTAAATTTTAAAATTAATATCAAGATTACGGTAATTATGTGGGAAATGTTTAATTTAATTTTAATTATTCACCTATTTATTTGTCTTTTCTTTTATTATTCATGTAAATATTACTCTTTTATTAAAATTTTTAGTGCCTTTATGTATATAATAAAAAAAAAATTAAAGAATAACTTAAAAGCATAGAAAAAATTAAATTTAAATAATAAAATTTTAAATAATTACATGTTTGATTTTAAACTTATGAATAAGTATATGATGTAGAAAGTATGTTTTTTAGAAGAGAACAGTAGTGCCATTCATCTAATGTGTTAAAAATAGGAACTGAAAATTCCAGGAACAAGTTCTAATTCTTACTAATCAAAATGTCGTCATTTTATCTAACTGGATACATGGTTGGTGAATAGAAACTTTGAAATAAATGATTTCATCCAATAGGCAGACGGAGACAGCCAATTGTACCAATCGGAATAAACCACACAAACCTACTTTCGGAATCATTTCGACCTCAATAGCCGGCATTTTGAAAGACGTGCGTGCTTTAGTGCAGTGAGAGAAGTCCGAATTAATTCGACATAAAAATGGCAACAGAAGCCATTAACAAGTCTAGGATTCAGCATTTTAAAAACAAGGGAAAAGATCAAGATGTAAGTTAATAAAACTTATGATGAAAACTTATAGTGGCTCATCGGGTGGTTGATACTTGGGACAATTCGTTAGGCCTAACTTGAAATGCATGCTGTTAAAGCCCTAGAATCGTAATACCTCATTCATTCACAATGCTTCTTTTAAATTTCAACATTTGAACCTAAAATGAATCGATTGATTAAATTCCCTGAGAAAAATATGCATTGTGATGCGAACAATTACAGCAATTATCCCTCAACACATAATGTGTCTTGACAGCTTAGAATAAACAGTAATTAAACGATCTGTTTTCTCAATAGGAAATGCGCAGAAGACGGAACGAGGTTACGGTCGAGCTGAGAAAAAACAAACGTGAAGAATCTTTATTGAAACGACGCAATGTGCCGCAAACAGATTCAACAGACGAAGACGAAACTGACAAAGGTCTTAATCACACCAGTTTGGAAACGATAGTTTTAAACGCGAGCAGTAATCAACCAAGCTTACAACTAAGCGCAGTACAAGCAGCTAGAAAGCTTTTGTCCAGTGATAGAAATCCTCCAATAGATGATTTGATTCAATCTGGAATTTTACCTATTTTAGTTCACTGTTTAGAGTGTCATGACAAGTAAGAATTCTAAGAAGAATATTTTGTTTTATCTTTAATTTTAACCAATTTAATAATTTCAGTGCTTCACTTCAATTCGAAGCAGCATGGGCATTGACAAACATTGCTTCAGGTACATCTCAGCAAACACAAGCAGTTGTTAATGCAGGTATTTATATTTATTTAAACACTTAAATTGAGGATGACTGTTGTTACGAATTTACTATATCTTTATATTTATTATTTCTAGGGGCTGTACCACTCTTTCTACAGCTTTTACATTCTCCACATCAGAATGTTTGTGAACAAGCTGTGTGGGCACTAGGAAACATTATTGGAGATGGGCCTGGATTACGAGACTATGTTATTTCTTTGGGTGTAGTTCAACCATTATTAGCCTTCATAAATCCCGAAATTCCCATTTCATTTCTACGCAATGTAACGTGGGTTATAGTGAACTTATGTCGCAACAAAGATCCGAGCCCTTCTGCTGATACTATAAACGAGATACTTCCTGCCTTGTGCATGCTAATTCACCATACCGATGTTAATGTAAATATATTTATTCATTTTGTAATAATAAATAAACTAACTCTTTACAAAATGTTTATAAACTTTTTTTTCCCTTTAATTTTTTTTTCTTTTATTAGATTCTAGTTGATACCGTTTGGGCTTTGTCGTATTTGACTGACGGTGGTAACGAGCAGATTCAAATGGTCATCGACTGCGGTGTAGTTCAATATCTTGTTCCGCTTTTAAGTCACAAAGAAGTCAAAGTACAGGTACGTAAATTAAATTTATTTATCTGTTTAATCATTTTAAATAATTATTTTTTTTAATATTCTTTTTTATTATCAGACAGCAGCTCTTCGAGCAGTAGGAAATATTGTGACTGGCAGTGACGAACAGACACAAGTTGTTTTAAATTGTAATGCACTTTCTCATTTTCCAGCCCTACTCACACATCAGAAGGATAAGATCAATAAGGTAAAATAATAACAAAAGCAGGAAGTCTAGAATTTTTTTTTTCAATTATTTGTATAAATGATAAATTTTTATTTTTATTTAATTTAGGAATCTGTATGGTTTTTGTCAAATATTACTGCTGGT